>LAPY01003161.1:32837-43009 GCA_000970635.1 Eragrostis tef | reverse complement strand
GCGGGGGCGCGCCGTGTCCATCCATGGACGGTGGCCCATGGCGGTTGCGCGTCCGCTCAAGGTAGGGCACGGCTCCGCTCCTCGTCGCCTCACGCTCATTGAGCTTCTTCTCGGGCTTGTGTGCGTGCACGCACGCAGCTCAACCGTCAGAGATCTGACCCGTGAACTCGAGCAGAGCTGCGCGGCGGCCAACCTATGTCCCCGGTTGCCATTGCTAGATCGGACCTGGAGAAGAAGCAGCCGTAGCAGAAGAGACGATCAACGACGAACATGTTGGATGCGCCGCCGTGCCTGCCTGAGCTGTTGATGTGCACTGACTGGACGACAAAAAGAACAGAGCATTGCTTTCCTCAAGTCAGGCGAACGTTTCGGTGCACAGTACAAACTGTCAAAGACCATTCAGGCGTGAGGCACGCAGGCATGGATTTCGTGTTGGCTTTCATGGCTTCATGCTGATGGTGTTGCAAGGTTCCGGAAGGGCAAAACCTTACATTCAGGTCTTCTTTGTTTCACCTGAATATATATGACAATGCTGGCTTGTCCGGTCTGGCACAGTCCACAGAGTTCATCACTTGTAGACAGACAGTTGGACAAATATTCTGAATTTCGATTAAAAATTATAGGCAGACTTATGATGCCAGTTTTTGTCTGGTTTTCTTAACTGCGGTGGACATTTTGTTTCCTTGAGGCAAATTTTCTGCACAGAACAGCTCTCAGATTACAAAGTTACTATGCAGTCATGGCGTGCTGCGCTGCGCTGAGAAGGAAGGGAGCCTCGTCCCTGTGTTCGCCTACACGTGAGCCGCTGGTGGCGTGGACTTAGGCTGTCGCTGCAACCTCCAGGCCGTGTGCATGAGTGCGGGCGTGCGTTGTTGAACAGGCACCGGTTTGATTTCCATACCGTAAGCATTAGCTGGGATCGAAACGCGGACGTGAAGATCAGTCCTCGATTAGCTCTGCGGCACATTTACTTTGGCCAGGATGGCAGGTCAGTAAGGAAAGCTACAGTTCCATAAACGAACATGCATTAGATCCACACGGATTAGGTCCATCCATAAGCATTACAGGCTTAACCAGCCACATTCTGTAAACTGGAAAGAGACGGCATATGCATCTCTTGATCAAACTCAGCCGCAGTTTTGCTGTCGACGGTCTCAGGTTTGCTCTTCAGTAAAGCAGCAACGGTGTGCGCCACGCTGCACTGCTCGGCGTGCTGCGCGGCTGTTGGCCAACGATGTACTGGACGTCCAAAACGTCTGCCTTGGTCACTGATGTATGGCTGGCCACAAAAATTCGCCAAGGACCGGCGTCACCTGCCAGTATGTACGCAAAGGAAGTTGTAAGAGCAGAAAACATTCATAGGCAGGATTAGAGCAGAAAACATTAGTTGCCAAGAACACTTACACGCATAAGAGCCTGGGCTCGGAGGGTCCGCATGATCAGATGCAGGACTTGTTTTTAGGAGCACAATTCCAGAACATTTGATGAGGTGAATCAAATTATATGTACACCAGTTGCAGCTATAGAAAATACCATTACAATAGTGACATGCGGCAAACACTAAATCAGTTTGTGCCGACAACCCT
Source organism: Eragrostis tef (assembly GCA_000970635.1). Lineage (NCBI taxonomy): Eukaryota > Viridiplantae > Streptophyta > Magnoliopsida > Poales > Poaceae > Eragrostis > Eragrostis tef. The sequence goes on along the minus strand of LAPY01003161.1, from coordinate 41,423 downwards.
GTTGGAAATAACAGTTTCATTCTGCAATAACCATTGCTATTTCCTAAAAAGCAAAAAAATGAATCAGCAAGCAACATGTGGAACTGGATGGAGAAGTCAGAAATTATTTGACCAAATGGATACTAAGTTACTAACAACCTGGGAAGGCAAATGGATGGCAGACACTTCAATGAGGACAAATAAAATCAGTTTACTGCAGTTAAGTTTCCGTGCCATCTTATGAGCCAACAAATATACCAGTACTTTGCTGCTTACACCCTAAGTACGACAGGCAACGGCTTAATGAATAGTACAGCATATCATGAGGTAACAAAAGCAAGCTTAAAACGGCTTGTTCAAGGCTTCAAGCTACTTCAAGTTTTCCTTCATTTGTATTGTAAGGAATGGATATGCATAGATTCAGACTTGCAGACAAAGAATGACTCAGACTTGACTGGCAGACGGGTCAGAAAGATACAAATTTTTTTGGTCAATATCACTATGCTGAAAACAGGTTGCGGAACAATCATGCCACTAAATCGTGAGTTGTATTTAGGGAGAACTAACCTTGGAATTTTAAAACGACCCCCAGTGGAATCAACAACTGCTGATTCATTCAAACCAAAAGGTCACATTCCAGATGCAGCTGCTGATTTCAGTCCAATGGAGTAGGAGCCAATTATAATCATAGTAATGAAATGTAATGAATGAGCAAACTGATTCATGCAAAAAACGAAAGACAAATGCCATTTTAGTGCAGACAGTCAACTGAAATTCAGGTCCTCCTGAAACCGTTGCCTGACAAAAAGGATACACTCCATGGTACCAGTCTATTATGGCTAATGGATCGATGGAACAAAGAAGACTGAATAATACAGTACCCAATGAGAAGTGAACAGTGAACCGACCATGCCTCGATAGCCACCGGCAAGTGCATATATAATCCACATTATAGATTAGTGTGGTAGGATTACCTACAGTGGTACAATTGGGTTTCCACGGACCGGCAATTTGGCACTGTCCACAAACAACAGCCTGTCAAAAGGATGCTTCTTTACTAAGTCAATTATCATGCAATATTGGATTAAATGAAATTAAATTAGTCCCATTCTGGTAGTGAATTTGACTTGCAGTTTAAGGAGTAATTCAATGAGGCTAGAGACGACAAATTGCTCAACACCCTACTGTAATCCCCAAGTTGTAAGTGCAGTCTCCATCTTCTTTCAGTATTCTCGTTTGCACACAGACATGGTGCCAAGGTTAGATTAAATGTTCAATGCTCATCTTTTTCAATGCTCAGTGCCATTTAGTTCTATGCAAAGAATAAACCAAAACATACCATGGTGCCTTTCTCGAGATCAAAGATGCGGAGGCAGCGTCCGCAGAGCGTCGCTGGCGCACGTTCCTCGCACGATCCCGTGCGTCCTCACGCCTACTACGACGCCGTCCATCCATGGAGGCAGAAGCACTGCAATTAATTTGGTCTCTTTGTATGTATTTGATGTCTCCCAATTGCAAGGCAAAAACACTCTGACCCCTGAATTTGGTACGAAATTGGTCTCTATATACTCAGTTCAGAACTTCAGATAGTGTAAAAGTGCACTACATTTTTTTCTTATCTTTGCTGTTATGAAAATGGTTTCAAACAATGCCGGCTACTATCAAAGGGACACCCTTTCCCCTGAGAGAGTAAAAAAAAAGGCACTTGGAAAACATTCGAAGTTTATTTCATTTTCAGTGAGAGCAGAACATTAAATTTCACGAATGTAACAAACCCTGCCACCCAAAACTATATGAAGACCAACTTCACTGTTCGTGGTCAGATAATACTACCCCATTCAAAATACGGATATGGAATTAACCCCTTCTCTATCATTGCTTAAGTCATCAATTGACCTATGTGAAATTATGTACAGGTGATCCATGATATACCAGGATACAGATGATAGTTGGAGCACAATATTTTTTAAACTGTAACTCCACATATACAAAAGCATAAACGAATATGGAGCATGAAGCACTTACTTATGCATTGTCTGGTTAATATACACATAAGACAAACACATTGGATATCATCTGTATACCGCAATAATTAACTATCAGGTTGCACAATGCAAATTAATAAACATGCATAACTGAAGCAGTATATCTTATCGAATGTGATCATAATTAATATATGATATGGTGCAGTTGCATATATTGCGCAACTGGAGCATAAAATTCTACACACTTGGAAATATTTCTATCTGGCTAGCTGGCCAAAACAGATCATAACATTGCATTTTTGACACTGATATAACGTCCATTTACCTGGTTAAGTTAAAATTATTTTCGTGTCCCTGCACTATTCCAGTACGCCCTGCTACAATCTCCTAGGATGGGAATATACAGGATAAATAAAAATTACAATGTTTGCATATCGTGAGGCCCATAGTAAACTATCCTTGGAGAATTTGTTCCAGTGCGTTTAATGAGTCATTGCATCTTCAGAAACAATATCATTTCAATCGTCATAGTTTCAGATCTTCAACTTCTTACTTGTGTTCGTGTTGATTGGTTAACTCTGACTGAAATAATAAATCTATATAGGTGCCAAAAACCCAGCTATATAAAGAAAGAACACAGGAGGAAGAGCAGGGAATTAGGGAAACCAACACCAAGGGCAACGCACTGAAAGACGACCGCAGACACAGGGACGACGAACAGGAAAGGAAACGGAATTCAGTAGCTGGCACAAGAGGAAAAAGAGGCAATTCCCACGGGCGAATCAACCGTCAAACTCTGCAGGAACAACAGGGCACGGCGAACGATTAACGAAACAAACCTCCAGAGGAGGAGACCGCATGCAGACAACTAACAATGGAAAGTAGAGAGAAAAACAGGGCGACCATAGAAGGCAAATCAGGCAATGCAGGCCCAAAAAACTAGAATCCATGAGGCAAGACAAACAGGAAAATGAAGAACTTCCATGGACGAAAAAAAAAAGGAGGAAACATCCAGCAACAACAGGGGACGGGAACGAACCTTCAGAGGAGGCACCCAAGCGAGGCGCAGGATCGCAGGCGAAGAAGCAGAGGACCAACGAAGACAGGAACCGGAGCAGACGGGACGAACCTGCAGAGAGAGAGAGAGAGAGGCCGACGGCAAAACTGCAGGCAAAGAACATGGAGCTCTGTCACCGATGCAACAAAGGAATCCCCACTGAAGCAGGCATCACAGAGATAGGCAGGAAGCGCACCTGAAAGACGGCCGGATCCAGAAAGGAAGGCCAACAAAAAGGGAACCGGAGGCCGCGACGGCGAACAGCTGCGCAGGAACAGCGATTAGAACAGGGCACCCTCGACGGCGCCTGGAACAACACAATGGGGTCAGTTACCCGTGCGTGGGCGTTGGAACGCGCGGACCGGGAGTGCACGGTAGCAGGTGCATCTGCGATGCCAGCCGTGGTCGTCGATGTTAAGCACCGCGACGCTTAAGCAACCTCCGTTAGAGAGAGAGAGAGAGAGAGACGAGGAGTTTAAACAACCTCTGTCATTCGGTGATACTATTTCCTGTTCTCTCAATGGAAGTAACCGTAGCAGGCTCAGACTGAACCAGGTCATTTGTCGAAGATAGAGATATGGTTAACAACAGCACACGGTGCTTCGCTCGTTTCGAGAACAGAGTACGATGAACATCTAATTTCAAACACAAACTGAAGCTGAAATGAACACTCCTCTCATCTTCTTCAGCCAGTATGTTATGACAGTGCAAAGTAAAAGGGCAACTAGTCACAAAAAATTACAGTGGAAATTGGGCAGTAAAAGTGCATCGTAACTTTCCACGAGCGCGCCTGTTAACAGTGGACGCAATCCTCTAGATTGTAGAGCAATAGTGAAACTAAAACCACCTCTAAACTGAAACTACACATGATAGTGGAAATATTTATTTGATCACCAAGCATAGCGCTACAGGTTATATTACAAATACAACAAATCAAAAAAAGGAGTACATGGTCCTGGTAATGTTACAACTTCTGATAAGAACACAAATGAAATGTCAGAACAGAACATCCCTTCAAATAGCATGGAAAAATGGTAACTCCTGTTGTTTCTCATTAGCTCAGCAGCCACGATTGAAGATGATTGCATACTAAAGATAGATCGTAACAAGTACAACTTAATGGCAAGACAATGAATTCTGATTTCTGTACAGAACAGCTTAGTTATTCAAGTTAAATGCAATATTCCCAGCACACGTTGCTATCCATAAATGATATAACCATAAGCTACAAAATGGATCCAGTCTCATCGGATCACTTCCATACTCTTGTGCATCCGTTTGGATACATCAAGATCTTGTAGATCCTTCCCAATCGAAACACAAAGACGCGCCGCCGCCATTATTGCGAACCCTAGCCAGCAAGAAAGGGGAAAGAGGGCATGGGGATTAGCGAGTGTAAGTAATACAATTCCATCATTAGGGAGATGAGAAAGGAGGTGCCTGCATATGGAGTGGCCGGAGCACGAGGAAGCACGAATTTCTTCATGGCTGTTGCGCGGCTTGCGCCCAAGCATGGCGAGTTCGATCGCCTTGGGGAAGAGATCTAAGCGGCAGGGGAGGAGTTGAAGTGAAAGGTACAGATATCTGGGGGTTTAACTGCGAATTTCACATTGAGCAAGGACGTAAATTCGAGACGCGGGATATTTTCAGGGTGCGTTGTGGAAAATATGTCGGCACATGCTCCACCGCTCAAATCTCGTCCTTTTATTTCCACCGGAACGGCCACGATTACACGGTATCACGGTAGCACCAGAAGTGTTCTCTAGTTTGTAAATTGAAGGTGATAACGTTGATTGAATAGGGTTATATGAAGACACATTTCTGAAATAAGTAGTTAATAGGGAGATAGGTATATGAAACTTCGAGTCAATTGGTTATGCGTGACGAGAATATCTCAGGGGACAATAGATGGCGATTAAAAAAATATATTGTCTATAGAGAAGACCGGATTGGAGAAAAGAACGGTTCTGTTTCCTTTCCGAGTGCTGTGCCCCTACCTAAGCATGCGGAGACCTTTAAAGTTTTTATTTAGAGGACATTGACATGCTTTTTTCTTAGACTTGGTTTTTCTCTTTCGGCCCGACCTCCGAAATCTCGTGTCTCCTCCTGCAGCGATTGCTCTTTCTCATGATGTGATTTGGGGTTTATTTTTAAAAAAATAATGAAAACACGATCTCTACACAGCACGCAGCCATCTAAGACCCGTTTGGCAGGTAAAACCATCGAGTTCGCAAAAGTTACAGCGAATATGCGATCCACCAGTGCTATCCCGAGCTCCCAATCCATAAGGCTCCCAGTCCCAGTAGCCAAGACAGGCGGATCAGGCAGGTTTTCTGCATGCGCGAGAACGAAAAAGAAGGGGGAAACGGCACGCGAGCGAACAAAAGTGGCTCGACACCGCCGGCACCACGAAGTTTGCGACCTTGCAGTAAGCGGAAAGTCCAATTCCCGTTTTACCACCACCCGACATGATTTATGCAGTACTCCAGTCCGTCCGGGCGTTCGGCAGCGCGGCTTTCGGCCTCCGGTTCACGTGCCAGTGCAACCCCGGGTGGAGCCGAGCCGGTACCACCTCGGCAACATGCAGTTCCCCTTCCATGCCATAGCTGCATGTGACGTGTCCAACTCGTCGCTGCGTGTCCCGGCATGATTAGTCTGAACTATATTTTATTTTCGTTCAGTTCAGACGCCGTTAGCATTTCCGTTCCAAGTCAGGGGCCGTTTGGTAGGGCTCCAGCTGCGGCTTCGCCTGCAGCTTCGCTGCAAGATTTGCCAAACACGCAGCTCCCGCTACCGCTTCTCTGCAATTTCCGGACGGAGCCGCTCATGGAAAGGGGGTGAAGCCGGGAGCACCAAAAATGTAGCTTCACCCCGCTTCTCCCCGCTGGGCCCACCAAAAATCCAGCGCCCTTTCACCAAATTACACAGCTTGCCCTTGATCTATTCTCCTCTCCTCCGGTGGCGCAGATGACCCAGGCATGGCGGGACGGGAATCCCAACAGTGGAGTCCACTCGCATCTCGCCTCAATCGCGACCCAGCCTGAGCTCGCTGGACCGAGCATGCCTCCGATAGAATGGTGGATGGAGCCATCCAGAGGATGAAAGAGAAGGAAAAAGTGGAGATATGGTGCGTAGGAGAGAGAACACGAACAAGAACAGATAAGGAAGAAGAAAAAAGAATGGCCGGGGAAGTAGGGGTGGGCGTTCGGTCAACCCGATGTTTCAGTCCGGTTTCTGCGGTCTTTTCAATTTTCGGTTATCTACAGTTGGTACCCGAAATGACAATAAAAATTTAGATACCCGACAACTTCGGGTACTTAAATTTCGGTTCGGTCTTCGGTTATACCCAAACTACCCAATATTTCATTAATTTTCAGAAAAAACAAAATTAACTTGGTTATGCTCAAAATATACTATGCAATCAACTTGATAATGAGTTACATTTATATGATAGAGAAAACATGGATATGGTGAACTAGTAACAAAGGATGCTACGTCACCATGACATGAGTCTAAATTTGACACTAATTTTCAGAAAAAATTGAATCAAATTGATTATACTCAAAATATACGATGCAATCAACTTGATAATGAGGTACCCTTATACAATAGAGGAACCATAAATATGGTGAACGAGTAACAGAGGATCTTTTATGACCACGACATGAATTTATGTGCTAAATCCTACATTTATCATACTTTTTTTGACGAAAACTACACCTATCATACTAATTCGGTTATTTTGGGTAAATCGGGTACCCAAAGGTTCTACCCAAATTTGAAACATAAAATTCGGTTATCTAAGTCTAGTACCCAAACAAGTATCCGAAGACCGGAATTTCGGTTTTTTCGGTCTCGGTCTCGGTTTTTTCGGTTTTGGTGTTTGGGTATCGGTTTTTTTGCCCACCCCTACGGGGAAGAGTGATGATGGCCGGTAGTTATGTGGGCCCCATGATGTTTTATTAAAACATTAGAAATTGAACTCTTATTTCTTTATTTATTGTATTTTTTATCATAGGAATTCACATAAAAATGATGAAAGCCAGCGTATAATGGATACATATGTTAGGGGTATTATGGACAATTGTCTTTTTCATCGATTCTTATAAATCATAAGAAGCCGCAGGAGAAGCTATTCTGCCAAACGATTTCAGACACAGCCACAGCCACAGCCAACATAGCCGGTTTTTCAGAGAAGCCACAACCACAGCCGAAGTTGGCACAGTCGGAGCCCTACCAAACAGGCCCTCAGTCTTGGGATGTTGCAAAAGCCGGGGAATGCGGCTCCTGTCCACCGCGGTGCTATGCATCCTGATATATGTACGGCCGCTGTTTTCAGAGGCGAAGCAACATGAGGCCGCCGGGGGGGGGGGGGGACAAACTCCATCAAAATTTTTACGCGCAAAAGTCTGCCAATTTGCACCGTATTTTTATTGTTCACATACACCATCTCTTTTAGTTCCTTGATTTCTTAGAAAAATTGGACATAGATTCAGCAAATATTTTTCTAGGCCCCATTTGAAACGCAGGAATTTCACAAGAAACTATTCAATTCTCGCAGGAATGAGGAAGAAATCTTTCCATTCCAAACGGGGCCTTATCCTAAAAATTGCAATCACATATCATATTGCTTGCACTAGTTAAGACGACAAATATAATTGGGGGAAGATGAAATTATGGCTTGCTTATATGAATTGGTTACGTGATAAGATGAGCTAATCTAGTTGCCACTTGCCAGTTTGCCGAACTTGCCTGTACAGCCAACCGTGAACACCACTATGATTAATAATTGACTTCTTTTGTGATGGGGATAGCGTGGATGCCTGTCAATCGGAGGACGCTCTCATATGCGAACGAATTCACTTGCTCCTGCAGCGAATTTGTCGCCGGCAATGAAATGGAGCGATGGAGTTCGCACAAAAATCAGATGTGGGAAGAGGGAGAAGGGACCAAGCCTAGTTCCAATTCACTGAGCCTACTACAATCTGGCCCTGAGCCTACAAAGGCCTCTCCTCTTCTACAGGCTATGCGACTATGGGCCACGGGTTAGAGCCCATAAAATCCAGTCCACAGCCCATAATTGTGACACCCTGGTGTCTCAGTTTTTATTTTCTATCCTGCCAGAATAGTATACGCAGCCCAACATATAAAGGAACAAATAACTCTATAAGAGAAATAGTGAAAAATGCAAAAGAAAGCAAATTTGGATGAAATTTACAAAGGAAGTTTCAATTTTGAGCTCCACAAGAAGAGATTAAAAATTTATCTAAAAGCTTCGAGTAGAACATAAATCCCCTAAAAATCCCAGGAACAGTTGCACTTGGGAACCCATTTAAATAAATGGAACAGTTTTATATTTTAAACAAATTGTTTGAATTTTAAATTTAAGTTCATAATAATGTACCTTAAATTGAGTTCCCAAATAGGAAGTTGGAGTTGCAAGGAATCTACAGGAAAAATTTGAACTTCATTTGAATTTGTTTGGACCTTCAAATGGATTTTACAAAAGGGGATGTAAATTAAATCAAAAATTGAGAAAACAGTGGGACCCACCTGTCAGCCACT
>LAPY01003161.1:0-18535 GCA_000970635.1 Eragrostis tef | reverse complement strand
CCGTTCGCTGCCGTAGCTGGCGGCTCGGTCGTGACGGCGCGGGTGGGCAGCGCTGACCGTAGGCGGCGGCAGATGAGTCGAGACACCACCGCGAGCGTCCGCCACTTGGGCGCTACCGACTGCCGGTGCTGGAGTTGCCACCGTCCATCGAGATGGGGTGTGCGAACATCAGCGGTGCACCGAGCCGCCAGCGGTGTGTTGAGCCGGCGGCGGGATCCCGCTCCTCCTCCTCCGACGCGCACGGTGAGTTCCTCCTACCTTGGAACATGATTTATCCAATCAACCAATCAAGGAATCAGACGGATTGTAAAATTCAATCATGCGTACAATTATGCAGTACAACAACAAGAAGAATACGACAATCACCAAATCGCGGAAAATGACGCCAGATAAGAGCGGATGAAAGGAAGGAAGGAACGCCGCCGTCGAGGATGCACTGGGCAACAATGACACCAGGACAGCTCACCTCGGCCAGATCGAAATCACGGTCTCCCACCAAGGCGAGCGGGCGCCGTGGTCGCCATTGACAGATCGAGATCATCATCTCCGGGGCGCAGATCGCCAAGTCTTCACCGAGATCAGATAGCACATACACGCAAGGAAGGAAACATCTCGATTTTAAAAACAAATCCGTGATTAGGGGTATGGGTGCATCTGTCCGTGGTAATTCCCAACAGAATTCACGTCAACCAATTATGGAAACAATTGGTTTCGTTTGAATTATTGCACCTTGCCTTTATGGAAGGCTACGAGGGTAGTGTCCTGCGTGAGAAAAGAATTTTTTCTGAGCGTCACGGTAACGCAACACTTCTAAAAAATCAACGTAACTGGTGAGGGAGGGAGGAGGAGCGTTACGCCCGGGATCTGATGCAACGATTCGGTGCGTTGGATTTTGGGCCCACGATATGGCAGAACGGTTCAGATGGCAGGGTAGATAGGCTGGCAAGGTAGAACTGATTTTTCTTGCAACTGGTTCTTTAAGGGTTTAGATTAGATAGATGAGTCGGACCAAGGAGTCATGAACATATATAACACGATGGTACTTTTTTTTTACTTATGATCTTATTCTATTTGAGTTCATTTTCACCTATGTTGATACAGCAAATTTGAACGGAAACTTGCACAATATCTCTCAATTTTTCCGCTAATTTACTTGGACCTCAACCTCGCAACTGGTCGTGTACACGTTGCTGGTGGTGCATTTCCTCGCGACCTTGGCAATTACATCGGGCTGCAGTTGTGGATAGTAAGTCAGAGTAAAAACAAATAAAACAAGAATCGGAACAAATAGATGTTTAAAAACTATTTTTGGAGTTTTCTAAGAATACGATAGTTTTGCAAAATACTTTGCTTGAGGTGTTTGGATGTAACATTGCAGTTTTAAAAACCATGGTATTGGTAAAAGTGTAAATATTTTGGAGTTTTAAAAACTGCATTCCTGACCTTTTTTTCTAAACCATTTTTTTGCTTGGCTTTGGCTTCTAAAACCCAGTTTCTTAGGGCAGATACAACGGTACACGTATACAGTCTCATAGCCTGTCTCATGCAATGTTACATTGGATTTTTGATGAGGTGGAAGAGAGAGAGATGGTGAAAAAAAAAGGCGGTTGTTTCGCGAGGCAACCACCCCAAGCGCTAAAATTTAGGAGTATGAGACGACTTACATACCATTGTACGAGTTGTAGTTGCTATACAACTTATAAACATTCCTTTTCAAAACCAAAAATTAAGAGAAGATGCAATAACTATGAGACAACTAAAACAATCATCCATTGTATGTATGGTCTCATAAATCGTCTTATAATTATGTGTCATAGATGAGATCGCCTATAAGACAACACCATTATACCTGCCCTTAATACTTTGGTTTTCAAAAACTACAACACCCAAACAAGCCCTTATATGCCCTTTTCCGAATGTTTAAGCCCAGGATTAGCATTTAGCAGTAGCAATACTAGTTCTTACCGCTCTCTAATTTCATGTAGACCAACACATTGCTTCTTCGGAAATTTGTTAACCTCCAATACCTCATGGAAATGATACTCCGCTCTAAGCCAATTCATTGTTGTACATGCGATGCATGGCCGCATTAAAGTTGAAGCGGTGCATGGTGTTTATATATATGCTCGACGCAGAAGGAGAGATCACAGTTGTAAACTTCATGACCATTGGAGCATGGAAACTCCAAAAGTATGAATGTTTTGGTAAATAGATGAGAACCATGCATGTGACTACTGTGTGTTTTGAGTATCTTAACCACTAGGTCACATGGAAGGGAGTGTGACAACAACCAACCCAAAACCCCAGACAAGGATGATTGGTTGCCTCACCAACTCAAGGACGGACTTGACAAAGGTTGCGGTCGAAAAACTGCATTCCTGACCTTTTTTTCTAAACCATTTTTTTGCTTGGCTTTGGCTTCTAAAACCCAGTTTCTTAGGGCAGATACAACGGTACACGTATACAGTCTCATAGCCTGTCTCATGCAATGTTACATTGGATTTTTGATGAGGTGGAAGAGAGAGAGATGGTGAAAAAAAAAGGCGGTTGTTTCGCGAGGCAACCACCCCAAGCGCTAAAATTTAGGAGTATGAGACGACTTACATACCATTGTACGAGTTGTAGTTGCTATACAACTTATAAACATTCCTTTTCAAAACCAAAAATTAAGAGAAGATGCAATAACTATGAGACAACTAAAACAATCATCCATTGTATGTATGGTCTCATAAATCGTCTTATAATTATGTGTCATAGATGAGATCGCCTATAAGACAACACCATTATACCTGCCCTTAATACTTTGGTTTTCAAAAACTACAACACCCAAACAAGCCCTTATATGCCCTTTTCCGAATGTTTAAGCCCAGGATTAGCATTTAGCAGTAGCAATACTAGTTCTTACCGCTCTCTAATTTCATGTAGACCAACACATTGCTTCTTCGGAAATTTGTTAACCTCCAATACCTCATGGAAATGATACTCCGCTCTAAGCCAATTCATTGTTGTACATGCGATGCATGGCCGCATTAAAGTTGAAGCGGTGCATGGTGTTTATATATATGCTCGACGCAGAAGGAGAGATCACAGTTGTAAACTTCATGACCATTGGAGCATGGAAACTCCAAAAGTATGAATGTTTTGGTAAATAGATGAGAACCATGCATGTGACTACTGTGTGTTTTGAGTATCTTAACCACTAGGTCACATGGAAGGGAGTGTGACAACAACCAACCCAAAACCCCAGACAAGGATGATTGGTTGCCTCACCAACTCAAGGACGGACTTGACAAAGGTTGCGGTCGAGGAGATGGATCAAGGCTAAGGACATGCTAGATCCAAGCAAGTGTTGGCTTGGTTAGATGTTAGGCTTGAGTTCATAGGAAACACCGGACTATCAAGAGGGTTCGAGTTGGTACTCTTCGGTAAACACTAGTTTAGAGATCCGGATGCATGGTGTGTCTCTTAGGAACTTGGGTTGCAGAGGAAGAGTGCAGGAACCAAGGAAGAAGGAGTTGGAAGCAGAGATCAATGGAGAAGATCAAGTTCCAGCTGGCGAGAAGCCATCGTATGATACGGTGCCAGTCACCGTATGATACGGTGACTGCAGGGAGCAAATCCAGTGAAAGGAGAGTCACTGGTAGGAGTCACCGTATGATGGCACCGTATGATACGATAGACCACCATATGGTTTCCAGGGGAACTGCATTTTAGACAAATTCGAGAAGAGGAAGAAGCAAAGCCACCGTATGATACGGTGGTAGTCACCGTATGATACGGTATGATATGGTGACTACAGTAAGATGAAGATCCAGTTCAGATGAGCTCAGAGGGTGAAGCAGGATGGACAGTCACCGTATGATACGGTAGGTCACCGTATGATTTTTAGAAGAGCTGCAAAACTCGATGAAGTCGAAGAGAAGGTGAAGAACAATCACCGTATGATACAGTGACTGTTAGCGTATGATACGGTGACTATGGAGTACGAAAATCCAGTGAAAGAAGAGTCACTGGTAGAGTCACCGTATGATGGCCACCGTATGACACGGTGGGTCACCGTATGGTTTTCAGGAGAAGTGCAAAATGAGGAGTTTGTTGATACGGTGCTAGTCACTGTATGATATGATGACTAAGAGGACAGTGCCTTGTTCAGGAAAAGGAAGTCCGAGTCGACCGTTGGATAGTAACCATATGATACGGTAGCTCTAGTCACCGTATAATACGGTGACCAGAGAAATCTAGGTAGTTTTGTGCAACGGCTAGTTTCGTGGTTAGAGCCTATAAATAGCTGATTGCTTGTCTCTTTGAGGTGCTCTTGGACAGTCCAAAGGAGGGGAGGTGCTGTCAAGAAGCCAAGTGAAGGAAGAAGAAGCACTAAGAAGGATTTGAGTGATCCAAGTGCTTGAGAAGAGTGACACCATGTGCATCCTTGATCTCTAGGCTAGTGAGTGCTTGAGAGGATCAACTAGGACTGTTACACTTGGTCTATGGCAAGGCCTAGCCCGGTTAGACGTTGGTAGAGAGCTTGTTAAAGAGTGTGAAAGTCTCTATAAGTTTGTATACGGTCTTCATGCTTCCCGTGTGAAAGAAGCAACAAGGAGAGAGCGCCGTTTGGACTACATCACGTGCGGATCCTTACCCTCAGAGGAGTATCCGGAGTTGCCGTCGGGACGTGTCCGCGTCTTCACTCGGAGGGTGAAGAATGCTCTAAAAGGAATCGCCATCGAGCGGAGAGACGGGTCGAGACTCCGGCGGGAGTGACCCAACGTGGACTAGAGGGAGGCGCCATCCTTCCGATACGACGGGAAAATATCATGAGCCTTTCTATCTCTTCCTCTTTACTACTTGCACTTACTTACCACATTTTCTATACTTGCCAGTAGTACTTGAGATTACCTTGCTTACTTGTTGCTCTTGTTGTTTTCCTTGGTCTATCCATATCGCTCTCTGGTTGTGTCTATCATATGTGCTTACTTGTGATGATCTTGTATACCTTGGTTGCTAGTTGATCTAAAGACTCTACTTAGTGTGTTCTTTCTAGTACCTTGTACTTGGCTAGCTTGTAGTGTAACTTAGGATTGTGCTCATCTAGTGAACTATTGTTATCTTGCTTGGTCTTTACTAAGTTCACTAGATTAAGGACTCTCCTTAGTGTGCTTCTTTACATACACTTGAACTATTTGTAGGTTTGAGTGGACGGTTTGTGTTAGGAGAAAAATCGATAGTGTGCACCGATTCACCTCCTCTCGGTCACACGGTCCTTTTAACAGTTCATCTCACAAATTTGCCATGACTTCTAATTTCATCCACTTGTTGTTTTGGCACGCATAACTTTTAATGCATGGCCACATAGCCGAGGAATCAATCACTTATTCACTTCTTGCTTTGGCACGCATGCAGAAACCATAGAGCATTCCAAAAAGAGAGAGCCTTTCGAGAATTCACGGTGATGGCAGGTAGGTGGTGTTGGGTCTCATTACCCCTTCCCAAATAGAAAGGGCCTCAATGGAATGGGCCTATATGGCCTCTTTATTGATTAACTAACCCAAAATAAAAACAAAAAGAAAACAATTTCCTCAAAAATAAAATTAAAAAAATTAAGGGAAGGGGAACAAGATCAGCAATGGCGTGAGGTGGCGAGAAGGGAAGAAAACTAAAGCCTCACCCCTCGCTCTCTCTCTCTTCCCCTGCGTGACCTGGCGAGCCGAGTCGGTGGCCACGCGTTTCTCCCTCTACCGACGCAAGTGCGGCGAGGAAGAGGAGGCCGGGGAGCGTCACCGGAGTTGGCGGCTGCGGCGGCCTCGTTTCCTGGGGCGCAAGCGTGGTGAGTTCTTGGCGATCTGGCGGCGGGTCTCTGTCATAAGGATTTGGGATTTCGTGATGGATTAGCCGGTTGCGTTCTTAATGCTGTGATGGATTGCTGGGGCTCCGTTGCTAGATCTGGCGATTTCGTGGTAAACAACAGAGGATTGGTACGCATGCGGCGATGGCCTTTTTGTGTGGGTAGAAAAGTTTGGATTTTGGCGATTTTTGGTCCAATATGTGCTTCTGGTTCCTTGTTTGTCAGGCCATTTGATTTCGGGTGAAACCGTGGGTATGAATAGGTCTTGAAAGAAATGTGCAATGCTCGTCTGTTCGTGCAATAAGAAGCATTTGTTCGTCTCATAAACTGGTCTCTTGTCAACTTACTCGCTATGCTTAGCTGACCAGAGCATTGTTTGCTTTGCTGAAATGGCTCAAAGTTTGGAAATTTTGGTGGAAATCTATTTTGATACTGCCCATCATTTTCTGGAAAGGCATAGATTTTGTAGCTGGATCCAGTAGGTCATCCTCATTCTGTTATAGGAATTTCTGAGAGCGAACTTTTCTGTGCATAGCAGAAAAATGCACAATATGCTAGGTTCATTTGGGTGTTCTTTAGTTTGCAAGAACATATTCTGTATTTTCTGCTGTTGCCAATTGCCACACATTTGGATATATTCTCATGTGAAATTCCTCTTTTATTGATTCTTTTTCAGGTTGAGACATCTTGTGTGTGATTTTGGAGACTTTGAAGCATCAAGTGTGGTCCAGTCATGGCTGGGTCCCTTGCAGCCTCTGCATTCTTCCCTGGTCCAGGTCCTTCACCAGCTACATCAGTTAGAAGCTCCAAAAATTCAGCTGGTGAATTACCGGACAATTTGAGTGTCCATGGCATTGCTGCAAAGCCTAATCAACCTCCCAGGGCCATGCAAGTAAAGGCACAAGCCCAAGCCCTGCCGAAGGTGAATGGCACCAAGGTTAACCATAAGAGTATGGGCCATGACAGTGAGGAGAACAACCTCCCAGGGCCATGCAAGTAAAGGCACAAGCCCAAGCCCTGCCGAAGGTGAATGGCACCAAGGTTAACCATAAGAGTATGGGCCATGACAATGAGGAGACAGTGCCTCATAGTGCTCCAAAGACTTTTTATAACCAACTGCCTGATTGGAGTATTATTCTTGCGGCTGTCACAACCATCTTCCTTGCGGCTGAGAAGCAGTGGACACTGCTTGACTGGAAGCCAAAGAGACCTGACATGCTTGTTGACACATTTGGCTTTGGTAGAATTATCCAGGATGGACTAGTGTTTAGGCAGAATTTTTTGATTCGGTCCTATGAAATTGGTGCTGATCGTACGGCTTCTATAGAAACATTAATGAATCATTTACAGGTCAGTTAGTGACATGATTATACTGTCTGCTTCCTGATCTCCTGTTATAATTTGTAGTCTATAGATAAAATTTTGTTTCTATACTGCTGGTATTAATTTTTATTTTTCTTTAGGAAACAGCCCTTAACCATGTGAAGACTGCCGGTCTTCTTGGAGATGGTTTTGGGGCTACACCAGAGATGAGTAAACGGAGCTTGATATGGGTTGTCAGCAAAATCCAGCTTGCTGTTGAGCAATATCCATCATGGTACTTTGCTATGAGTCACAACAGATCATATACTATATTTATTTGCAAAGCACCCTATTTCCTCCCCATCTCCACCTTTTATTCAATCAGGGACCATAATATCTCTTTCCAGTTCTTTGTACTTGGCGAATCAACTATTTTTCGTTGCTTGTTCCAACTTCAATTGTTACCTCATATTATTTATTTGCAAATACGTTATTTATGACAGTATATCACTCACGTACAGATTCATGTCTCATGTTTGAGTCTGAGAAACATGGCATACAAGATCATATACTAGGTAGTTGTAAAATTGTATATGCCTTTTAGTTAGCAAATGCTGCTAAATAGGGGATGCAAATTTAACAAGTCATTTTTTAAGAGGGGCATCAGGCATGTGCATGCTTTCATGGAGATAAACTGAGTGAAATGTGAATAACTGACCTCTCTTCATTTGGAAACAAAATGAACCAGTTAGATAGGATTCATTATCCACTCGCATATTCAGAAGTCCAATGTCCTAAGGGATGAGCTTGCCATTATTGCGACTCCTGTCACCCTCCGAACTGGATCTCTTGTTTCAGTAGTGGGTAGTCCTGGGCGTTCGGGTAAACCCGATAAATCGGGTCGGGTTTTAGGAATCACTACCCGAGAATGGCCCCGAAAAGAGCACTACCCAATAACTTTTATCTAGTATTACAGTTAAATATGCTTCTGGGAATAAATGGAATGTGAGTGAGCTGTGCATGATTGACAAATGATTACTGACCTTTTTGAATGTCTGTGCTACAAATAGCAATATAGTGGTGCTCCTCTCCACACTTGCTCTTGCATGAATGCAATACCTCTCAGCTACTACTCTCAACTACTCATTATATTTAGAATATATTGCTCTTTAGCCCCATACTGGCTGCTGTGTCACTATCTGTTCTCAAGTTGCTTTACTTTGTGGTGTCCATTTTCTCCATTTGCTATCAGATCTTGCTTTCTTGTTGCTTGCTAGTTGAGCTTATTTGATAATTTGGAACAGAAAAATTTGCTTAGCTGGTTTAGGTGTCATTTCACTCCGTTGGAAGGCGAAATCACCTAAATTCTCTCCATTTAGCTCCATTACATAATTTTGCACCTAAATTGTAACGGATCATACTCACCCACCAACCCGAGGGCATTCAAGCTCTACCATTCTGTGGGAAAGCATATAATTGAACTATTGACGCACACACACTACCGGTAACAAAATTTCCCATTGTCAATCTGGGAAGTCACATGGACCCAATAAAAGCACAACATTTTGATTACCAATCGCACGTACTTGCCACAGGCAAGTGGGGGATCCCTAGGCTTGCGCAAAACATGGGCCATCTTTTTTTGCTCTCGGGTCATCAAGGGTACGATTGGCTCATGCCCAGCGTGGCCATGCCACTACATGAGCGAGCCAACGATTTAGCTAGCAATTTTTTCAGTCCCATCTTGCTAACATGCAGGTGTCGAAATGAACTGAAGCTGGTGACTCGCGGGCTCATGCGCTTGGGTGACCAATTTGTTGGAGCCGATCCAAACAAATGCCAAATCTGTTGAGGCGCACCAACAACTTTAGGGCTGCACTCGTGTGTTAAGTCAAAGGGGGTGCTGAACCTCTTACGAATTATCAGCCTGGTGAGAAACCCAATGCCCCGAGCTCTGACCATCAAGGGCGAAGCTACGACCTCTTACCGGCGTCAAAGGTATCCCAACAAAATGCTGCAAAACTTATAGAAGCCAACTGCCAGCATGCTGCCCCTGATCTTGTAAGAGTGATAAGCCCAATGATATTGACTGGCTTAGCCCCTGCCGACCACCGTGGAGATGTTTGTGGTCAAATGTTTGTTTTGGAGGTAGTAGTGCCAAAAAGTGTCACATGAAAAACCAGGTTCATTCTCATATGTTGGCACATGGTCAGAACATCCGTTTCAAAAAAGGGTAAAAATGACGTGTCACACCTGAGCTAACAATCATGGTCTGCCAACTTCACATGCACCAAGCGTCAAGAAGCTAGGCCCACTAAGCAAACAGGGTGCTGCTGCAACTGAGTTATGTTCAAGGAGGTGCCAAAGTAAACTTCAAGTTGACGGGAAAGTGATACAACCGCACAAATTTAAGAGACTACGGTGAACAGTATTATTTTGAAGCATACAAAGCCTAGTTGATTTTGTATGGAACATAATTATTCCATTACTCAGATAACAGCTAGATCGCTGCTGATCGAAGCGTGTGTGAAAGGCAGTTTGAAAAATAGAATGTTCCTCATGACAGAATAGGAAAACAAACGCCACTAACGGAAGAAATCAAGAACAGACTGTCAACGGAAATTTTTGGTTATTCCGTGTTACTCGCCTAAACTGACCAATAATGACGTTTGTTTCTAGCTTCCCTGGATTTTTTAACTAGAGACATCAGGGTATGATGCCTCTGAGGATCCGAATTTGTCGTTATAGGTGTTAGAATTAATGATTCTACCCTGTAGAATAGATGGTGCAATGAATGCATTGAGCTACCAAAGGGGAAGCTGCAATGCTGATTGATGTCAGTGGATATTTTTTTTAATTAACACTAGTATGTTTCAGCAGCTATAAGCATAAACTATATACTGTACAGTACATAGTAGTGCTATTATCATTCAATTATGTAACTAGAAAATGAAGAGGCAATTTATACAGGAATTCTTTTATTAGTTCATGTGTACACAGACATTGTTCGTGAATTTAATGTGACTATTTTTGCAACCTTCCATTTTAGGGGGGATATGGTTCAAGTTGACACATGGGTTGCTGGTTCTGGGAAAAATGGCATGCGTCGAGACTGGCATGTCCGTGACTACAACTCTGGCCGAACAATCTTGAGAGCTACAAGGTTTGGGCTCCATCCATTTCATGTGTCAATAACCTGTTTGATTATTTGATCCAGTCCTTAATTATTTCTCCTTTGGATCCTTGCATGCAGTATTTGGGTGATGATGAATAAAAAGACTAGAAGACTTTCAAAAATGCCAGAGGAAGTTAGAGCTGAAATAGGCCCATACTTCAATAGCCGTTCAGCTATAACAGATGAGCAAAGTGAAAAGTTAGCCAAGCCAGGGAACAAAATTGATGGTGGTTCCACCAAGCAATTCATAAGGAAGGGCCTTACTGTAAGTTTCTTAGACATTCATAGTCACCATTGTCCGTCTACTAATATGACTGTTGTTACATTACAAGATTTGTCATTGTGGTTCCATTGTCTCAACAGCCTAGGTGGAGTGATCTTGATGTCAATCAGCATGTGAACAATGTTAAGTACATTGGATGGATTCTTGAGGTTGTTTCTCTTCTCCCTTTTATTCATTGTTTGGATGAAAGAGATATTTGGTGTTTACCAGAGTGGCCTGTGGTTGTTTAGAGGACATCGTCCTGTGAATTCATCTCTTATTTTCTAAACCATCTGCTCTAGTTATACATTTAAAATAGTCATTATTAGTACTGTCATCCATAGTCATCTTCTGAGTTTCTAACTTTTCTTTGTGAGTCCTTGGCGAGTTACTTGACCCTTTTTTTTCCCCTCTGACAGAGCGCACCAATTTCAATACTGGAGAAGCACGAACTTGCAAGTATGACCCTGGACTACAGGAAGGAGTGTGGCCGTGACAGTGTGCTGCAGTCACTCACCGCGGTCACAGGAGATTGTACGACTGATGGAGGTCAAGGTTCTGTTGCCATCCAGTGCGATCATCTGCTTCAGCTGGAGTCTGGAGCCGACATTGTGAAGGCGCACACAGAATGGCGGCCAAAGGGAGGGCTGCGCTTTGAAGCCGAGAGCTTCTAAATGCTCCCATGAATACCATCAGCGATGGGAAGTTGATGGCTATGCCTTAGCTGGTCATGATGGACGAAGTGATGACTGCAATGGTTTAGCTCGTGCAATTGTTTTTGTGTAAAAAATTAGTTGTTTCTGTAGATGAAGAGGGGTGGGGGAGGAATATGGGGAATGTTGGTGCTTATGCACCATACCAGCCCAATCTGTCTTCTTGATTCTTTTCTTCTTTTTTTTCCTGCCTTTTCTTTTGGCGTTTGGAGACAGGGTTTTTTTGGTGTGGATGTTGTTTCAAGAATCTGATTGATTCTGGCGCTCAGCAAACATTCTCATTGGAGTTTTTTAGTTTGCATTATTTTATTTTATTTTTGGTCCAAAAATGATCTAACTGTAGTGTAAAAACAAGCATGAAGAATTAGTGTGCATACCGCATCAAATTATGTTGTTACCATGTCGGGTTTTGGAATCTGCAGTCTATTGGTACCTATTTTATTTTATTTTGGGAAGGTGCAGTCTGTTGGTACCAACGTTGAAAACAGTCGGAGCTCTGTGATCTGAAGGATGTAGAGTATAGGCTGCTGCATTGGAGATCTTATTTCTCTTTTGTAATACAAAACGTACACAAGCAAATGATTTCACGTAACAACCAACCAGGCCAAGATGTTAAAGAGTTCCTTTACTGCCATCAGCATATTTTCCTCACCATCAGAAAGTTGCCAAAAAAAGTAGGTTATGATGTTCATCGTGATTCAACATATGACAGGAGACCGGCAGGAAGAGTGATATAGCATGTCTGAAATTCGGCTTGAAGTGTGCCATTTGATATATGACAAAATGTGAAACAAGAAAAAACTGGAAAGCACAATGGCATTTGTCCGTCTTTAATAACAAGAAAAAAAAGGCAATGCATACATGTGAAATTCATCAATCCACAACAAGCTGAAATATTCAGTGAAGGAGATAAGGAAAAGAGCTTAAGAAACTGGTGGAATGACAAAATGGCAGGACGAGAGGTGAACCAAAAGAGGAGGATATCAACATTGATAATTTACACAGTTTGGAACCTGTGGAAGGAGAGAAACAGGAGGATTTTCCAGCAACAATCGCTCCAACCAAAGCAAGTGTTTCAGCTGATTAAGGAGGAGATGAAGCTGAGAGAAGTTGCTGTTGCACAGAGCACCAACGATGAAGGCGAGGGCTAGAAAAAAGAATGTTATTTTGAGGCTGTTTAACAGTTTTAGTGTGTTGTTGTTGTGGTGCTTCCTAGATCCTGTAATTTAAGCTGTAAATTACGACTGTTTTTTCTTATCCTTCTTAAATGAAAGAGCAGTGCTCCTGCTCATTGTTCGAAAAAAAAAAGAGACACTGCATACATACAGATCATGTTCATCAGGTTGCTTGCAGCAGTAATCATCCTTTGCTCTGACTCGCCATTTCTCTTGCCGCTCGGTAGTAGCCACCCTGACAACTGAAAACTGAAAGAGGCACTGCACAAATAGTTAAATACAGATCATGCTCATCAGGTTGCTTGCAGCAGTAACCAATCATCCCTTGTCCTGCCTCGCCATTGCTCTGCCGCACGGTAGTAGCCACCCTGACAGCGGCCGCGCTCGTCGCCGGTGGAAGGCAGCAGCGCGTGAGCACGCGCGCGGCCAGGATCCATCGCCGCCGCCACGAACTCAGCGGCGCCGAAGCTTTTAACAGTTGCAGAAGGCTGTGAATTGATCGCGATGAAGGCACGGTCGGAACAAGCTCGTCGCTCGGCTCCGACGCGGCAAGCAGCGCGCGCCTCCGGTGGAAGCAGCCGAGTGGAGAGATTGTTTGGGGATTCGCGGGGCGGGTTGGAATCTGCGCTGCCGGCTGGGGAGACGGAGGCGGAGAAGACGGCGCCGGCGCCGCCGTCCGCCGCCGCTGGGAGCTGATCCGAAACCAAGGGGCAATTTGCAAAAACTAGGGGGCTTTTTGCATGTATTTGAATCGCGATTATTCTTCGTGATCCAAATTTACATATATACCCCTGATTTCCCGGCCGGCGACATGTTACCCGGCGGCGCCCCCCCCCGCCGATCCCCCTCGGCCGGCTCCGCCGCCAACAGGCGTCCCGAGTTCTTCTCCACCCATTCAAATCTCCATCCGCGGCCACGATCCCCCCTCGCGCCCAAGGGATGCTTCAGCCGCCGGCCCCCGTGCGGTTGCGCCTGCGCGTGCACTGCAATCAAAATCGCGGCGGATCCAATCGACGTGTACGCGAGCCACTGCCCCGGCGTGTACGCGAGGACGCGATTTAAGAACCAGAGACGGCGGAGCAGAGCACTGCGGCGGCGAGACCTGTGTCGCCGATACTCCGACCTGGAAAAGCGTTTCTCACCACCGTTGGCATGGCTCGGACCTGAAGACGGAGCAGCCACAGCGGACGATACAATAACCGATAATAAACCTGATCAATATATACGCATGGAAAATCCAAGCTCCATGCCCGGGTAATGACGCGCACCAGCAAGAACAGGGCATTGCTGTCTGTATCCTCTACTCTGTTTCCCCTGACTTTGCTAGTCCCCTGTTTTGTAGTATACGCCAGTTCTTGGTTTGTAAAAAAAAAAACACATGCTTTGCAGGATACAAGTGAATTAACAGAAGATTACAACTCTATCAGATCTAGCTGCTGCCTTTGATCTGGAGTTGCTTCTTTGTTGAAGTGGCGGGCATCCTCAAACCGTTCCCCTTCTTCTGCTGGGGACCCAGAAAACCATTCCAAATTCAGCAAGATGCCCATATGAACCATGCTCATAGTACGGGTGACAGCAAGGCAGAAGGGGAGAAACATGGCCATCAATGGGGGCGGTGTCTGCTGCATTGGGTGATGCAGCGGATTCCTGTGGCCGATTTGGGGACGCGACGTCCTGTGCCCCGGTCTACCGGCTATCCCAACGCCGGCGCTTGTTGTAGCCTCCATGGTTCTGGTTTCCATGGCAGCCACTGCCTGACGGCCTCCGTTTTCGTTGCCGTACCCATTGCTGGACATGGACGTTGATGTCGCCGCGGCATTGGCAGCTGCCAACGCCGGTGCCAACCGGCCTCCTGAACGCATACACTGGCACGAAATTCACTTAGTAAAGTGGATTTGCAGTGAATTACTGTAACTGTTGTTTGTTTATCTCCAATTTCCCACTGAAATGTCAAGCGGCCCTATTGGCCTACCACGCATTGTCTCCATGAAAGGACCCAAAACAACAGGAGTATTTAACCCTCTCACCAGTGAAAAGAGAGGTGTAGTTTCGCTCACACCAGAAGGCTGAGATGCACAATTCTGTTTCTGTCATTCAAGAAAGCTGATCCATTTGGCTTCAACTAGTTTCCTGCCACTAATGTGTGATGCCTTTACTTCACAATGGCACACACGCAGACCTCATGGTTCATCCAAAGGATCACGAAATAGGGAGCCACGATTTAGCCAAGTGTTATATTCCCAATATTTTTTTTATAGTCGAATCTTTGATGGCCTGTTCAAAATTCAGTGGCCAGAAATACAGTACATTATTTTTTTCAATATAATTATAAACATCAATGTAATTTGAGGAGAGTTATATATAATCTTTTGTAAAAAAGAACTTGTGGAGAGCTCAACTAAGTGACCAATGAAATACAAATAATTGGATAAAGGATTGTGAGTATTACATACGCTAGTTCTTGTACTTCATAAAAAAAACATCGTAGGCGCACGATACAAGTGAATTAACCGAAGATTACAGGTGAATCAGAGTACATGTGCTGCTAGTCCGTTCCGTTCCTCACGTATGTGTCCGTGCTTGAATTCTTGCGCTAAAATGGTACTCGATCTGGGCATGAAGTGATTTTGCAGGTCTTCAGTGGAGCATCTTGCTGCTGCTTCTGAAGTAGAGTTGCTTCCATGGCCGCAGCAGCCGTCTTCTTGTGCATCCTTCTCCTCCTTGCTCCGTCCTACTCGTTCGCGGCACCATTTCCTCCTGTTCTGCGGCAGACCTCATGGTTCATCCAAAGAACTTCTGCCCCAACAGAAGCCTCAGCAGACAACTCACATATCGTTGTTTTCCTGAGCGACCAGAAGCAGCAGGACGTTGCTCCGGGTGAAGACACTGAAGAGTACGTCGTCATGGACGTGGAGCCATACCTGCACGTCATCATAAAGACGTCGCCGCCGATCACCAACAAAGAGGCCTGAATGCGACCGCGGTACCGCGGCTGCAATAATAATCCTGCGTCACTAGTTCAATTGAACCATGCTCAAAGAACAGGTGATAGCAGGGCAGAAGGGGAGCAAACATGGCGCGGCGGTGGCTGTTGCATTGGGTAGTGCAGCGGATTCATGTGGACCATTTGGGGACGTGACGTCCTGTGCCCCGGTCTACGCCAACGCCGGCGCTTGTTGCAGCCTCCATGGTTCTGGTTTCCATGGAAGCCACTGCCTAATTGCCTCTGTTTTCATTGCTGTACCCATTGCTGGACGTGAACATTGATGTCGCCGCAGCATTGGCAGTTAGCAACGCCGGTGCCAACCGGCCTCCTGAACACAAACACTGGCACGACATGCACCATGCACTCAGTAAACTGGACTGGCAGTGCATTACTGTAACTGTTGTTTGTTTATCTCCAATTTCCCACTGAAATGTCAAGCGGCCCTTTTGTCCTACTACGCATTGTCTCCATGAAAGGACGCAAAACAACAGGAGTATTTAAACACTCTCACTAGTGAAAAAGAGGTGTAGTTTTGCTCACACCAGAAGGCTGAGATGCACAATTCTGTTTGTCATTCAAGAAAGCTGATCAATGTCCCAGTGCTCTTCAGTGAAGTGGCGAAACTAATGATTAGTCCATATTTATCAACTCGTTTCCCAGCTGTTGGTAAGCATGACATGGTCACACAAAATAGCTGACCATTTTTTGTACACTGTTTTAACTCTTACCTGATTCTTCAAAATGGTTATTTCACATGATTGACACACGAGTTTCTTCCTTGCTCTGCAACAAATGGAAAGAAATACACACAACTACTAAAGTATTTTTTAGATGTGCGAAAAAGGGGAAATAAATATACTTCCCTCCGTTTGGAAATAATTGTCACCCGAAAAATTACTGTAGCAAATTTGACTCGATGTTTTTTTTTTACAAAATATTTAGATATATTTGAAAGTATATAATGCTAATGTAGTGTGTCTCAAAACCTACAAAACAATATGGAAGATTGAGATAACAAAAAACATTTTAAAGAAAAAGACATGTGATCAAAGTTGCTACAGTAATTTTTCGGTGACAAGTATTTGAAAACGGAGGGAAGTACACAAACTTACACAAATTTCTAGATGTAGGTGGTAAGCTGTATCCACAGGCATAAAATGAACCACCAGTATTACACAAAGGCAAATCACAAAAAGAAAGCAACCACGGAAAAAGAAACAGGGGAGAAACAAATGTACTATGGTCTCTAGTGACACCTGAATTCAGAACAGGGGATCAGTATGTGTGCAATGTCATTCTGACGAAGTTGCATGTTTCTTGAGTTGGTTAACAGTATTGCGTTTTCAGTTTTGGCTTATACAGTTCCAGTCCTGAGAACTTCACAAAATCACATCCAAAGATACTCGTCACCAAACAATCCGAAAAACAGATAATATATTTTTTACATATACCACGGAAACATGAAAGAGCTCTGAAAAGAAAACAAGAAATTCATCCAAAAACAGACTGAACAAAAATCCCCACAAAACGAAGGCTCTCTCAATCCAGATCCCCCATGTACCAATAGTTAATCTGAGCCGTCGAATCCAATCCCCAAGATCTGCCTCTGTCATGTCGTCTTGTTCTTGCACAAGTTTCTCGACGCGTCTGTCTGCCTGCTTGCCTAGAACGCGAACCCGCCGGCCACGGCCTGACGACGACGACGACGAGATCGGTCCGCCGCCGCAACCCTGGCGCAGTCGATGGCGCCGTCGTCGTCGTCCTCGATCAGGATGTGGCGGCACCGGCACTCCTCGCTGCAGAACGCCCTGTCGCCTCTGCACACCCCACCACCGAGCACGTCCGTCGACGTCAGCCACAAGGACATAACGAAACAACAAGACACCCAAGTCCATGGCGCGTGACACTCACCTGTAGATGTAAATGTCCACGCCGTCGGCGAGCTCCCGGCGGCAGAGTAAGCACCGGTGCAGGAACGAGCAGCTGGTCACCGGCGGCAGAGCCATGGGAGAAGCTGGCGGCGGGGAGAAGGCGCCGCTGCTCCCGGCGGCGGTGGCGTTCAGGAGGGTGGCTTTGCTTATGATTTGAGGCGACGTCCTTGCTTCGTACTGCAGCTGCTGCTTCGCCGTTGTTGTCGTCTCCAGGAGCATGCTTAGGCCGGCCATGGTGCGGCCGGCATGCTATAGTGTGAGACGCCCAGGTAGTAATTCTTCAGAGTAACTAGTTCGTTATGTGGATCTGCGTTTCTGGAGCTCTCGGGTTGGTGGTGTGCTTATAGAGAAGGTTGGAGGAGGAGGAGGTGTACGTGTGATGGTACCCCAACAAGGACGAGCAGATTAATCACTGAGGACCTTGCATGGCTGGCAGCTGGGGCTATGATATCGTCTTCTACTGTCATAGACATGAGGGGCCCGCCCGTTAGGAACAAGTTCTTGCTGATCAACCTCGTTATCAATGATCTCACTTTCAGTTTGTCGTCCCCCATTACTCGCTTTCCCCTCGGTGTTGGTCCGCCATTGGCGCACGCACGCCACGCGCGCATGCCGTCGACCTCATCGGCTCCTCCAAAAGCCACTCTGCGATCTCTTCAGAGTCAAACAGTGAGAGGAGCACTGCAACTGTCACTGGTCGATGACTGTGCGTACGTGCACACCTCATCCTCTCACACACCCACATCGAGGACCTCTAGGTGTAGCTGCAGTGTGTGAGGTAGACTCTTTTGCTCCGCGGCCTCCACGCATGTACTGCTCCTCAACTTCCCTGACGAGGACGAGAGGACTCCCGGCCCCCCAGCTTGTCGTTTCCTGGCGTACGAGTAAATGTCGAGAGCTCGACTGCGCCTGCATGTGTTGAGAGGGGAATTCTAGCCGAATTTTCAACAAGTCACATGCTTCTAAGTTCTGACCCAGTAGCAACCTCAGTATCACCGTGGCCATAGTGGTGTACAACCTTGCTGATCGTTGCAGTTGTGTGAATCATAAACTTCTTGATGCCTTCCATTTCTACGATGGAACAACATGCCAAGAGTTCAAGATGCAGAATTGTAGCGTCTCCGCTATTCGCAGGATCGAGTCGGTACG
>LAPY01003160.1:0-43411 GCA_000970635.1 Eragrostis tef | reverse complement strand
CGGGGCGCGGCCGCCGCCGCAGGACCAGGGCTACGACTACTTCCTCTTCGACCCCGCCGTCGCCGCCTCGCCAATTCCTGATCCAGCTGAAGCGTCGTCCGTCTCCGGCTCAGACGGCGACCACGAGCTCTTCATCCGCGGCAACCGGTGCGTGTCTCCCCCTTCTCTGTCTGGACTGTGGCATTGTGATGAAATGAAAAATTAGCTAGGGTTAGATTTCTCATTGTGGTGGCAGTGATTCTTTAGCAACCGATTTTAGAATTCCTCACTCCATTTCCTTGTAACAGTAGCTATTACGATGAAAAGCAATCAAGTGCGTTTTGTTCTATTTGCATTGCTAGAATGATCACCCCTGTATTTTCCTCTATGGCTCAAATTTTAGCTTTTTTCTTGTCTAGCAGAGCCCTTATCTAGGGGATTACCTTGTTGAAGCTTGCTGTAATTACCGAGTTAGCATAAAACCAGTCATATTGTAATCCTACTTTCATGTTGGAAGTAAAATACCAACTTGAACAAAGCCCAATTAAGTTCTGGAGTATTACTTTATTCTAACATTTTGCATTTCCTCTGTCTCGCAGGATAATTTGGAGCAATGGTTCTCGTGTTCATAAAAGATATGTATCTCCAAATACAGTCATTATGGTATGGATGCTTTATGTTTTGCTCCAGTATTCATTGGTTAAAAGACATTCCCCAGTTGTTTATTTTAATATTTAGTCATCTCTACCAGTTGTTAAAAAACGTGCGTTAGGTTGGTGGATTTTTCAAGGTGGTTTGCACGTAGTTCACTGTCTTGTTTCTTGTATACCAATGTATTTAACTGTTCTTCTGCTTGGACAAGCTGGTCCGACTATTGTTTCAATCCGTGTTAACAGCAGAATACTCTTCACTGAAGTTGGGTGTCAGAAAATCTATTTTTTTTAAAGAAAAACATAGTTGGGTGTCAGAAAATCAACTAGGTTGAATCGAGCAATCTATACTTCCTCTTTTTTAAATTTCCCATGCATTTGCTTTCCTCTTAATCATCATATTTATCGTTTACTTAGTTTGGATTCTCATTTATCGATGTAAACCTCAATTGTAGGCTTGCTGGTGTAGGATGAATGCAATCTGTGATGCCCTTCTTTGTGTCCTGCAAGTTGATACATTATCTATATACAATGTAACTGGTGAGTTTACCCTGTTCTTCTATTATAATACCAAGTTCACAGCATACATTTCATGTATTAAATTTTCTGAGGCTTCTGACGCATGCATTATGTTGCAGGTGAAGTTGTTAGCATTCCACTACCATATGCTGTTTCATCAATATGGCCACTTCCTTTTGGCCTTCTACTCCAGAAATCAACTGATGGAGGCCATATAGTACCATCTTCGAGTTCACTGCTACATGCAAGGGATTTGATTCGTCCTAACAAAGAATATGGATTTAACTTCAATGTTCTGTACCAAGGAAGCACTTTGGAGGTAGACAGCAAAGCTGATGGAGCCATTATGTCATCTCACCTCATCTTGAAGCATCCACTTGAAGAGCCTCAGGTATAGTTGTGCAATATCATCTATGCTTTTTGTCCGAGGGTCTGGAGACGGCTTCTTTTTTATCATGTGAACCTTGCCAACTGTCAGTGGACTGATATCTCCACAGTAACATTGTTATCATGTAATTTTTGTTACAGTTGTATGAAAGTGCAATGGCACAAATGCTTCTGTATGTAGTTTTCACATTCTAGCAGTGCCCACATACTTGGTATTGTTCTGATTACATTATAAATCAACTATTCACAGGCGGCATATGTTGATGAAAGGGACAGGTTAACTATAATGAAAGATTTTGATGAAAATATCATCTGGACAAGCGATACAATACCTCTAGTGGCATCATATCACAAAGGTTTTGTTTCTCGTTTCTCTAGTTGCACATTTTCCTTATCCTTTTTGGTCGGGATATGAATTTTACTTGTGGTGTGCAGGAAAATTTCAACACTCTATTTGGCAAATTCAGGGTACAAGTTACCAGGAAGCGGTGAATGAAAATACAGTGCTACCAGCTTCATGTGATATTTCTTCACATAAATGTGCATTCCGTAAGATATGGCTGGGGAAATGCTCTCAATCTTCCGCTAGTAAGGTTGCTCCGTTCTAAATATGTATTGATGAACTCCATTCATGTTGTCTTATTATCTGTAGATATGGTTATCTTCATCTTCCTTGTCTCTTTTCTTGTGTACAGTTTAACATTCCTTTGAAAAATCAATCTTGTTTGAGCTCAGTATTCTTTACTCAGCAGATACTAGCAGGCATGTTAAGTTGCACTTTTCCACCTTAGTATCTTTTTTTGTGCTATTAAGTTAGCCAATATATGACAAATTACTCATGTAGCCAGTATTTTGGCACAACAATTTATGATATGATTTTGAGATGTTATGATTGCTGCATAATGAAAGAAAAATCAGCGATCGGGGATGCATCCTTTCCTTAGTTGTTGAAAGGAGTCAAGTATTGCCCTTCACTATGTGCCCTCTAATTTTCAATTTGTTCATTTTGGTTGGGAAAATCATATTTAGTAACTTCACAATTAGTTCAACTTTGACCTTCTATGCTAAAACTGGCACATAACACTCTCTAGGCGATACTGTTTCGTGTTAGTACCAAATCACTCGAAAGGCAGTACTGGGGATGATTTGGACTGTGACATGGCACTAATCTGCTTGTGTCACTCCTTCACTCTTCTTGGCCATCTCTAGCTCCCTTACCATTGTTGTCTTTATCATAAGCTCGCCTCTTACTTTTGAGCTACAAGTACTGTTCAGCGAAGTGTCTGTGCTGCACGCATGTGCTTCAAGATTTGAATTTCTCTTGCTACTGGAGAGGAAGGGGTACAGCCACACAAGTGTAGGGTAACGTGTATCCATACTGGCTGTGTTCGCTTTGTGTCGCATGGCAGGATTGTAAAGTGCAGATGCTACTCTTTTGCAGCAGCTGCAATTGATGTACGCATCTGTGGTGTAGCTACACCATGCCGCCACCACAGGCCACCTGTGTGAGTGATCGCCAATTCAGTAGCAGGGTGCGTCGTGGAGCTAATTCATATTGAGGTAGCAACCATGCAGGGTCTATAGGAGCAGGAGGATAGGAGGACAATAGGTTGCACTTTCATGGAGGTGAAAGTGGTGAAAAAGAGAGAGGAGTAACGTTAGGTAGTGACATCTGCAAAGACATCGTCATACCATTTACACATGCGATGGGTATGGGGATTATTTGTAATACCTTGTGGGTGTTTTACTCATTGTTGTGAAATGTGATAGTGCAAGTAGTTGATGTTGTAGGTTTCTACCATATTGAACCTGCTTTTGTAGTGTAGAATAATTCCTGCAATTTAAAATTCAGTTACCCTCCATGTGCCCCTTTTTTCCTTTATTTTTTTAATTAACAAGATATCTTGACCTCTACAGTTCTCTTCTCATATTCTACTTTACCTTGGTTATCATGGTCGTTATGTATTTTTTTGTTGTTACTTGAACCTGCCTTATTTTTCTTATCAGGTCTTCTTGGCGACTGATATTGATGGGACACCAATAATTTGTTTCTTACTGCATGAACAAAAAACATTGCTTGCTGTCAGGATTCAAGTTGATGAGACTACTGATGAAACTTCTGGTGATATTCAGCATCATATGAGCTGGAATATTCACGCATTTGCCGCTGCACCGGTTATCGTGACTCGTCCAAGGTGGATTTCTTGAGCACATGGTTTTGAATCCTTAAGCTACTAGTCCTAACGTTGCTACATCATCTGCAGAGTACGGATTGGAGTCCTCCCCTTTGCAGACATTCTCATTCTGAGTTCAGACAATGATCTGCTTCTTTATGTATGTTCCTTGTGTTTGCCCTTATTTTTTGTTGTTCTGTGGTCTGGTCCTAAATAAGACCCAGGAGGTGGTCTGGATTTGCATTTAGTGGTCCTCACTTGAGTCCAGTCACGTTTGGGGGAGATTTTCTTTTCTCAAACACATGGAAGAGCCGTGTATCTTTGTATTAGAGAGACAAAAAAATGGTCCAAGTATAACTGAACCTCCAAAATGGGGACATCAACATGGCGCCACAGGGCAACAATTATATTAGGGATCCCTTAAAAAAATTGTATTAGAGAGAGAGAGAGATTGTCCAAGTACAACAATTGCATTCTCACCACAGACAGATATAGCACGACCCATGACCTAGGAAAAATCCCTATACCTAGTTACCAATCACAGGGCCTTAAGCCCTTTTGCTCCCGATAAGCACCAAAACTGAACCTCGTCCATAATATCCTGGAGAACCTGCTGGATCCTTGGTGTAGTGCCATTGAAGACGGCATCATTTCTGTGTTTCCACATCCACCAAGCATATAAGATGATTAGAGAGTTCAGGCCTTTCTTTTGCTCCTTGTCCACCCGTTGAAGCACCCGTTGCCACCAATCAGCAAGGACCATATCTTCTTACCAAGGCGAGTCTAGCTAACCTGATCGCTGCTAGCACCCTGGCCCAAACTTCCCTTCCAAATGCACTGTTAGTTATGGGATGCCAAACAGTCTCATCCTCTTATCACGCAAGGGGCAATGATCTGGATGGGGTAGGCCACGGCGAACTAGCTGATGGGAGGTCCCACAGAAATTACGAATGCCAAGCAGTTTTGAATTTCACCAATGCAATGAAATTAATCCTTACATGCTGACTTTGTTGTGAATTGTCACGTGGAGCAGTACATCAATATGCTGACAGTTCAACATATAGTCATATACTTATTTATATCTTTGGACAAACTTAGATTTGTTAACAGTGGATGTTGCTAACACATTTACTGTTCCACCGTGACACTTTCATCTTCCTCTTGCAGTATGTACTTGTGAACTTTTTGATACCTGCGTTATGTGGTGCTGCTTATCCAAATCTTGTAGCTTATTTTATCAAAGTGACACTCTACTCCTTTTAACTGGTCAATGCAGTCCGGGAAGCAGTGCCTCTGCAGATATACTCTTCCTATTGTATTAGGGAAGGGTATCTTTTTGAATGGTGATGTGAATTCTTCAAATATTTATCGTGATTTGAAGATCACAAGCATAGCTGATGCTGTTGAGGATCGTATAAATGTGACATGCAGCAATGGCCTGGTAGGTATTCATGTACCCATCCTTTGGTATTCTTTTGGTTTACTTCACATATTATTGGTTTAGCTATATAACTTTGTTCCTTTTCTTTTCCCATGACATGATGTCATTTACGAAGGGTATGATATCATGGGTGTGTTTTGGTTCTTTGCATTGCATTGTTTCTGTATTTTTATTCCCTATTTTAGTTATGTCATCAGATTTAGTCACATTAAATAACCCATTGGTAATCTTTTCTGCCTAGAGCCTTTGGTTTTGGTTTGGCATCAGCTTGGAACTTTGGATGGTTTTGTTGCGTGTACAAAGTGGAAACATTAAATACCAATGTATTGTTTTTGTGTTATATTTTTTGTATTCAAGTCATTAATTTGTTCTTAATGTAAAATAGTTTCCTCTGTTAATTCTTATTTCCTAACCTTCTCCCCAGTTTTATACTGCTTTAGTTTAGCTTTCATTCTATCTTATGGTACATTTTTCAATTTACTTTTTCCAGATGCTCAGATGTTCGTTGCGCAAGAAACCTTCTTCTTCTCTGGTTAATGACTGCATAACTGCAATGGCAGAGGGTTTGCAGAGTTGTTTCTACAATCATTTTGTTTCTCTTTTTTGGAGTGTCAGTGGTGCTGCCTACCAATATTCAAGCTCTCATACAGACTCGGAATGGGAATCTTTTAGTTATGAAATAGGAAAAGTCTGTACAAAATATGGACAAACTTTCCCAACTATGTCACCTACATCACCAAGTAACGCTTGGGACTTCCTGATCAACAGCAAATACCATGCCCAATACTGCAGACGGACCCCAACCTCTTCCAGTTCATTGTTGCCTGTGTCATATAAGCCTGTTCTCCAGGATGAACATAGTTCAGATGATCAGCATAGTTCAGATGCATCATTTTGTATTCAGTTTATGAGAGAAACATTGGAGACATTACATGCCCTGTATGAGAACCTGAAGCTCAACATTTTGCGCAAAGAGTGAGTTCTGTTTTGTTCTTTCGTTCTCTGTTAATATTACTTATGTAAATATGCATGTTAAATTCTGTCATTACTCAAGTAAATGTTTGCAAGCCAACCAAAGAGCTTACAGAATTGATAGCATGATTGACCAGCTAGCATTCATTCTTCTAACTTAACAAAGTACCAAAACTAATTCTAACTCAGCCATATTTTCTGAAAAGACTGGATTACTCTTGGCCAAAAAGGCTCACATCACAGCCGCTGCCTTGCACACTTGCTTCATGGCAATGTGGTAGATCCATGAATGCTATTCTCGCTACATACTGCTATAGCATTCAACATCAAAGCATCCAAAATTGATGTAGAGCTGAAATTTGCAGTTTTCTATGACGAAGGCATGTTTATCTTAAGATAAATATTGGAGAAGACTAGTAGCCAGACATTAATCCTCCTAACTTATTAAATAATGTTGATCAATGTATCTGTCAGCACTAGGCATTTGTGGGACCAACAAGCGTGCTTGTTTTTCTTATTTTTATTACTAGTGTAGGTTATTATATGATTAAAAATTATATTTGTGTTCCTTTCTTGTTAACTGTATTGGGGCGCTAAGCAACTAGGGCTTATCTTTGCCCAGGAGCTTGAGAGATGTGGATTCGGAGGATAATTCTTTGTTGCTTGATTGAATGGTTACAAATGATTGCTGTGCCTCTGTTTATCAAGAGCTGGCCTCTAACAACCCTAACAAACCATAACCTAAACCTGATATCTTTGTATGTTGCACGTGAGGGAGGGATGGGCTGGCTCCCCTGGGCCTGGTTAAGACCAGAGACCCATAACAGTTTACTTTTGTTCACTCCCAGAGTAAAACCGATCTCGAATATTCTGGGACCTTTTGCATTTATACCAGCGTTATGTTACTGTCTTACATATGCCCATATTTTTAAACCAATATTGACCTTTTGATTTACTTTTCCAGGGATCTAGGACTTCTTGCTTCATTGTTATGTATGGTTGCTTCATCTCTGGGTGAACATAGTTATGTTGATTATTATTGCCGGGACTTTACACTCGATTTGATTCAATTCCATTCACTAGCTGCGTCATCTGACCTAAAAACACCACCATCTCTGTTTCGTTGGTTTGAAAATTGTTTGCGTCATGGTTGTGACTCAGCAAACTTAGAGGACATTCCTGCCTTAATGTGCAAACAGAAAGGTTCTGCTATGAGTTGGGGTAGGAAGGTGGTGTCATTTTATAGTTTGTTGTTAGGGGCAGAAAGGAACGGGAGATTTCTGTCTTCTGGTGTGTATTGTGAAGTTGCCAGTGGTTCTAAAAGTTTGGGCGTCAGCAATTAGACTTGTTACCTGTTGGTGTTTCTCTTGTGCTTCGCCATGTGAGTCCACTTTTTGTTCTTTTGTGTATGGTGCCGTTGAATTTGTCTTGTGACATTTTTTCATACTACAGGCCCTGGACAAATGCCGTGACTCTCCTCCTGATGACTGGCCTGCACCAGCTTATGTTCTTGTTGGCAGAGAGGATTTAGCTACTACAAAAATTGGATTGTCAGTGAAGAAAGAAAAGGCATTTTGGAGCAATGATAATTTGACATCAATGTCGGTCCCTTATATGCTACATTTGCAACCTGTAACCATACCATCAACTGCATCTGACATCCCTACATCAGAAGTTTTGAATTCTGAGGATTCAGATTCTGTCTATAGATCAGTTGAGGATGGCATGGAACATATCTTCACTTCAACAACACAACTGCGATTTGGTCATGACTTGCGTTTGAATGAGGTCCTTTCTTAGAGCTGTGTTTCTGAATTGTCATTGCATTTGCATTTCTTAACATGAGTTATTGCTTCCAATCTTTTGATCAAATGTCTTTTTGAGTTATTGGATTGCATTTATGTTGCTTTATATTTTTATTCTTGTTTCTAATCTTGTTTGGCCGAATCATCAAGTAGCGATGACAAGGCATAGCAAACTCATTATGCTTCCAAGTTCCAAGCTAGCTGATTATAAGTTTGCAACTTGCCTACTGGGCCAAATATAAGTTGTAGTGCAGTTTTTTCTTTATCTTACTCAGATTAGGTTCTAAGTTGGTCAATGTGCATGCACAGCATGATTAGATGGCATGATATACCTATTTTCGTTTGAAGGCCAAGCTTTCACTGAACTAAAATAGGTTGAAAACCCAAAGTTTTGCATGTTAGCACTAGTTAGTGAGTTTTGTTGCATACATATAACAGTACTCGAATAGACTATGAAATTGGATCTATGGAAGGTGTTAATGACCTTGTTAAAGTAATCAATGCTAAAATATGACCGCTATGTGCATTTTTCTGTAACAGATAATGCATTTCTTTTTCTTTATGTGTACTTGGAGTGTGTGAGCTCGTAGTGGTTTGCTCTAACTATATTTCATCATTAATACCATTTAAGCTCTTTCATCTTCTTTCTATCAGGTTAGACGCCTCTTATGCTCAGCAAGACCTGTGGCCATACAAACACCTACAAATCCTAGCGTGTCTGACCAGGACCTACAACAGGTATATCTCTTTCTTGCTTCTGTGCTCATAATAGCAAATATTAAAGTACAATTTGACCTGACCACGAACAAGCCATGGCTCAACTTTGAAGTTCCTTATTCCTGATCCCAGTGCCATGAGCAATTTATTCCATCCACTTGACTCTTTCATTTGTACATTCTCCCTCCCTCCCTCCCTCCGAATGTTTATTTTGTTAAATGTATCACTGCTATGAATTATTTTTTTACCTCACTGATTTTGAATTGTCCCTGTTACTTTTGTGTTTTCAGCAACAACTATGGAATTTTGCACAAAGGACAACAGCTTTACCTTTTGGGCGTGGGGCTTTTACTTTGGCTACAACTTACACTTTGTTGACAGAGGTATGATTTCATACCATTATGTCACCATAGCCCTGATGATTGACGTGTTGACTGCGGTCTTAGTTTTCACATTTATTACCACATGCACTCTTAGTTTCCTCATTTCTCGGAACTCTTTTCTGCAGGCTCTGGTATTCCCAAAGCTTGTCTTGGCTGGTCGGTTGCCTGCACAGCAGAATGCAACAGTAAATGTTTTTCCTCTTATGGTTTCAGTTTCATTCCCTCTTCATGTAGCTTATGATAAGTAGATTGCACAAATCATCACCTTTAATTTTTCTTCAGAGCATTACTTTTATGCTATGAATAAGTACAAAAATTGTTGATTTTATTCCTTCATCAATATTAAAAATGATTTTATTTACAATTTCTATTATGTCATCAAGTAATCAGTAACTACAAGCTTGCTGATGTTAGGATGTAAACAGAAGTATCTAAGGGTTGCTCACTAGTTCTCATTTCTGTATTTTCTTGCTATTATATTTTTTGCAGGTTAATCTTGACCTAAGTAGCAGGAGTGTCTCAGAATTCAAATCCTGGGCTGAATTTCATAATGGTGTAGCCGCTGGTTTGAGGCTTGCCCCTTTTCAGGTAAGCTAACGCTAAAAAATATAAAAGACTATCATTTAACTGTAGTGAAAACTGAAGATCAGGGTTCACTGGCTCTGGTGTATAATTTTTCTTTTGTCCATATATTGTTTTTTGTAGTTGTGAGTGGAGCTTACTATTAAATTTTTCTTGCAGGAGAAAATGTTGAGAACCTGGATTCAATACAATAGACCTTCTGAACCAAATTTTACTCATGCTGGCCTACTTCTAGCATTTGGTTTGCATGAACACCTACGAGTTTTAACTATGACTGATGCATATCGATATCTGTCACAGGTGACCTGATTGTTCTTCTTCGGTTATTTATGTCATAGGCTTTTGGTCTATAGGTTCATATAGTTGTGATCAACAAAATGATGAGGGCATTGGGCAACTCGTCTTCCTGTACCCGTGAAGTTTGTTAAGAAAAATAACTCGCTTCACAAATATGTTTATTAGCAGCTTATTATGAGAAAAAGTGCAACAGTGTTTTCTAGTAAATGCAAGCATCTATTTGTATATCTTGTAAATTTTGGATAATTGTCTTAATGCAGGAGCATGATATAACAACACTTGGTTTATTACTTGGTTTGGCAGCATCTCATAGGGGAACGATGGATCCTGCAATTTCTAAGGTATTAACGCCATGTTGTTGCATGTCGAAATATGTAGTCATTTGCTGGATTTAATACTTGTTGTTAAAAAGAAATTTTGGGTCAGTATTTTACTTATCTGGTCTGGTTTGTCTGGAGCCTGGTGTAATTTTCTCTGTAGATAATGTAATTCTACTGTAGCCCTTGAAATTGGTGCTTGTAGCTCCTAGCCTATTTGAAGAGACCATAACTTGTGGCTCTACTGATGTTTGAGAACTGTGGGAATGCACTATAGTAGCTTAAAGTGATAACCAATGTTTATCTTTTGAAAAATGTTTGTGGTCATTGGTTCAGTGCTAAAAAAGAAAATTAAGATTTGTGCATTGTTTTTGGTACTATATTACTACTTTTCTATGCATTTTCTGATCTATTGTTGTAATGCCTTTGTTGCTTCACGGCCACTTTAAACTGTTTGATTTTCTGATATGCTGCTCTATGGGTAGCTGCAATAATTCTACTGATGCGGTTTGATGGTACCTATACAGATGCTCTATTTTCATGTTCCTTCTCGGCATCCATCATCCACTCCAGAGTTGGAATTGCCAACTCTTCTACAGGTAACAAATTGATAATGTCCTAGACCATATCTTCATTGCATGGTTCTCCTTTTGGCTTTAAAATTTTCAACTTCTGGCCCTTCATTTTAGTTTTGCAAAGCCTGGTCTAATGTTCACACGATTTATGCTAAAGTGTTATTACAGGTCTTTAGTGAATAGAATGCTAGCTCGTGATTGGATGCTTATAATTAGTGATTTGGTTTTTTGATCTTTGTCTTTCTGATGCCATGTCAAGGTATAGACCTATGACCAAATAAGACAGATAAGTAAGCAAAGCTTGTAGATGAGTCTCACGGGTAGCCAGAGATGCATGTTCTAAATTTAGGTTAACCCAAAAGTCACTTCCTCCTACCAAAATGAACTTCAATGATTTGCTAGTACATTTGTTCATTGTGTAAATTTGGAGCCCAGATGAACTAGGGTGGTGAACCACTTGCATCCCTGTAGGTAGCCAATAAATTATGACTTAAGTAAGAACAGAGTGAAACAGTATCTGCTAGAGACAGTGTCTGGAATGGAGTGGAAAGAAAAGAAAATGTGCACGTGGTAGTAAGGAGAGTACTTCTTAGTAAGTCATGGCCTTGCAGCGATATGGATTGGTTTAAAGTTCGGCAATCATCCATAAAAAAGGAGCCGGTGGTGATCCCTGGAGTAGGAATATCGCTATTGTAGGAGGAGGGTACAAGGAGGAAGAGACTTGGCATTGCCTTTTGTGTTTTTTTTTTGTCTGCTTTATTTCACTATCGTTTTGTCGTTTCTTGGGTTGATTCTCTAGTTCATCTTATAATTCCCTGTTAATGTTTTTTCTATTGTGACATCTTAAACCAATGTCCTACGTGAGACTTACACCAATTCTTTCTTATATTTTGATCGTTATCTATCTGCTCAGTCAGCAGCAGTGATGGGAATTGGACTTCTATATGAAGGCTCAGCGCATGCACTCACCATGAAGATACTTCTGGTAATTAGTTCACCTTTGTCAGCTCGTGCACAAATCTCTTTGTTTCTTTTTCTTGATCTTCTGTATCAAGTTCCTAATCAATCAATGAAGAAAAGACGTTGCTTTCGATGTTGTGATGTTAGTTCCAGAACTATGACCCAATTACTGTTACATACTACTTCCTCTGTTCACAAATATAAAGCTTTCTGGGTTTATCCAAACCTAGTTTTTTTTAAAAAAAAAAACTTTGACATTCAATAACCCCCCCCAAAAAAAAAGAATGGCGACTTTTAAAATGATGATACTAGATTCCTCATGAAACTATCATAATATTTGAAATAATACTCCCTTCGTTTTTAAATTGTTGTTGCCGTTGACCTTTTGAGTTACGTTTAACCGTTCCTCTTATTCAAAATATTAGCTGAAATATGCAAAATTATAAGTTGTGTTTAAATTTTCTTTACTGATAAAACAAATCTTAATTTTTTTATTATTTTGAATAAGACGGATGGTTAAACGTAACTCAAAAAGTCAACTGCAACAACAATTTAGGAATGGAGTATATGTTTACAGATATTGTTGGTCAAAATCTTATCAAATCTAGAAAGCCTTATATTTGTGGACAGAGGGAGTACTATTTTCAGTTTTTGGGCCATACCTCTCTCTCTCTCTCTCTCTCTCTCTCTCTCACACACACACACACACACACACACACACACACACACACGCACACACACGCACGCACATGCACCCACCCACACACACACACACACAGAGCGCGCGCGCAGACAAATGTTGGGCTGACGTGGTTTTTGTGGGTTCCATCTCTGGTGTACCCTACCTAGCGTGGGGCTAACCATGTTGCTTTATCTGTAGGGTGAGATTGGCCGAAGAAGTGGTGGTGACAATGTGCTTGAAAGGGAAGGGTATGCTGTTGCTGCAGGTTCTGCATTAGGATTTGTTGCTTTAGGTAAGCGACATTCCTATGAAAAACGTTCCTGTTGCATCCTTGACCAGGTACTCTAAACTGATATAATGTAATTTATTTCGCAGGTCATGGCAGCGATGCATTTGGATGTATGGATACTTTCCTAGATCGACTTTTTGAATATATTGGCAGTAAAGAAGTCTACCATGTAAGATTCTATAGTACCTTTTTATCCTTCCAAAATTAAATGTTTGTACCTCTCTATGGACTTTTTGAATCTTTTAGGAATGAACTCAAAAAAGAAGGAAAACCTTGAATAGCTCGACTGGCAGATTAAGATGCCACGCAGCATCCTATGTAACAAACCACTCCATGGGGCAACACCTTTGACTCTATGGAGGCCTTTGTAGTATTTCTAATATTGAGGTCTGACCTAATGGCAAATTTGTCGTATTTGTATTTGACGAATTGTTAATATTTCTCAGGAAAAGAACCTAAATGCAACGATTGATGATCAAACTGGCAACACCGGGCAGGTCATTTTCACTTTATTCAGTGATTTAGTAGTTTCTTTAAGTAGCTGTATATTTCATTGTCTTATTATCTTGACATCTCGTATTTGTATTTGACGAATTGTTAACATTTCTCAGGAAAAGAACCTAAATGCAACGATTGATGATCAAACTGGCAACACTGGGCAGGTCATTTTCACTTTATTCAGCGATTTACTAGTTTCTTTAAGCAGCTGTAGATTTCATTGTATTATTACCTTGACATTTTTACAGATGATGGATGGAGCACAAATAAATGTTGACGTTACTGCACCTGGGGCGATAATTGCTCTAGGCTTAATATTTCTGAAGGTAAGTTTTTTTAATCACTTGGTGCTATTTTATACCTGTAAGAAATTGTTTATATTGTGTAATAAACACCTTTTTTATTTCTACATTTGTTATGGTTCATATTACAGGCTGAGTCAGAGGAGATTGCAGCTAGACTCAGTGTTCCGAATACTCACTTTGGTTTGCAGTACGTTAGACCTGATTTTATTATGCTTCGCATAATAGCCAGGAATTTAATAATGTGGAGCAGGTAATCTTATGATTTTTTCTTTATATGGCTTTAACAGTTGTGCAGTAAAATAGTTGCATAAAGCTAAAGAATGATGCCATTTTGCAGAATACAACCTACCAAGGATTGGATTGATTCTCAAATTCCTGAAACTGTCAAATTTGGTGTTTCCAATATGAGTGAAGGGGGTGTCAACAGTGACGAATTTGACACTGAAGCTCTTTTTCAAGCTTATGTTAATATAGTGACGGGAGCATGCATTGCAATTGGTGAGTAGCAATATTTCTTGTGACGCCTCCAAGAAACAAGTCTAACTATTGTGCTACCTGAATTTCCCATCATATATAATGTTCTTGTATGCTTTTAAAAGTCCGTTTTAGTAATTTCTTATAATATGGGTTGTTTGATCTTTACATTGGTGTCAAAGTATCAAACAATATACGACCGGCATTGGTTACTGGTTCTCTTTGTCTTTGCCAAATAGTTTTTTATTCTGGCTTTCTGAGATTGGTTTCATTAACTACCATTTCTGATTGTGGCAACAGTTTATCTTTAACTGACCATTAAACTTAGTGCCGACAAGCTCATTTCAATTTATTGACACTAATTTGACTTATAATGCAATTAACTAGTAGAAAACTGAATTAATTTTCTTGTAGGCCTACATATTTTTGCTGCCTTTTACCTGTATAATCAATGTTTGCAGGACTCAAATATGCTGGTAGCAGAAATGGTGATGCCCAAGAATTACTCTACGCCTACACTGTCCATTTTCTAAATGAGGTATGTGCATTCCTATTCAATTCAACTATTAGATGATATACTGGTGATATAATGACACATTTCATGCAGATCAAGCACATACCTGTTCGAACGGCAAGTATGCTTCCAAAGGGATTGCTACAACATGTTGACCGTGGAACTCTGGAGCTCTGCTTGCATCTTATTGTTCTATCTCTATCTCTGGTTAGTGATGAAGTGCGCGTACCATGAAATCTTCTGGCTTTACATAATTCAAATATTGTTCATAATCCTAACAAATTGTCTTCTCACCTACATGTTTTGATTACCCCTCCTTTTCCTTTGCTAAGGTAATGGCAGGATCTGGAAATTTGCAGACTTTCCGCTTGCTGCGTTATCTCAGAGGAAGAATTTCTGCAGAAGGACAAGTGAATTATGGGTTGCAGATGGCTGTGAGTATCACTGATAGGTGTCATGAGAAAATACATTTTCTTTGAATTAAATGATCAAAGACTAAGAATTGATATATTCTTTTATTGCACATTACTAGCATTTTGTAATGGCAACCTTTGGTCATCACTCATCAGGGTTCCGATTTCTAGCTAAATAACTTGTTTTAAAATAGTCCATTTAAATTCAAAATGATGCTCTCTGTTATTGTTGTTCAAGTCAAACTTCACTGTATCTTTTTTCTTTATTCATGTCTAGGTTTGTAAACCATACCTAGATATCATCTGATTGATGCATCATTGTATGAAACTAAATTGGAAAGGCTGCAAACTGCAAAAAAGATTCTTGACCCTATTGGTTAATAGCTAAAATTGTGAGAAAACAGATTAATCTGGTTTACTGACTATGTAGGTGAGTATGGCTATAGGATTCTTATTCCTTGGAGGTGGTACACACACATTTTCAACGCGAAATAGTGCAATTGCTGCATTATTGATTGCACTTTACCCACGTTTGCCCACTGGACCAAATGATAATCGCTGTCATCTCCAGGTGATTTATCGTCTGCTTTTCTGAGCTGACTTTATTGTATATATGTTGCTTCTCTTATTGCAAACAGATTGAAATTCGTTGTGGTACTGTGATTAGGCATTCAGACACCTATACGTACTAGCTACGGAGCCTCGATGGGTTCAGACGGTTGATGTTGACACAGGACTTCCGGTGTATTGCCCATTGGAAGTGACAGTTGCTGAAACAGAGTTTTATGATGAAACAAATTATAGTGAGGTGACACCTTGTCTTCTGCCAGAACGCACAGTGGTAAGTATGGTTGATG
Source organism: Eragrostis tef (assembly GCA_000970635.1). NCBI lineage: Eukaryota > Viridiplantae > Streptophyta > Magnoliopsida > Poales > Poaceae > Eragrostis > Eragrostis tef. The sequence continues at coordinate 27,621 of LAPY01003160.1, read as the reverse complement.
GCATTCACATTTTATGTTGACATGATATGCTAAATTAAATATAAAGATTTTCAGAATAAACACTGGTTCAATGGTACGATTTAGCCTGGTCGTAGGCAACCAACACTACGTTTTCAGAATTTTTGACAAGTAATAAAATTTCCCAGTGCTTGCATTTGAATAGAAGTTTACACCTATAAGTTCCTCTATCTAAACGGTCAAATCTGTTGCAGCTTAAGAGCATTCGAGTTTGTGGGCCTAGATATTGGCCCCAGGTGATAAAACTTACACCTGAAGGTATTTTACTTACTCTGAGTACTTCAGATTTTGTTCACAAATGTTTTATTATATGTTTATTGTTTATACTGTCTCAAATAGACAAACCATGGTGGAGATCTCGAGACAGGACAGATCCATTCAATGGGGGAGTACTATACATAAAGAGAAAAGTTGGATCCTGCTCCTACTCAGATGATCCAATTGGATGTCAATCTTTAATCTCTCGGGCAATGCATGAGGTTCGTGTTTTGTTACACTTGTGTGGATGAGTACTTTAATGTCTCTATTGAGGATTAAAGGCAGACCTGGCTTTAATTTTACATTTTTTGTGACATCAAATTTCAGGTTGGTGATACACCAGCGGCTAGCTGTAGTACTCAATCGAACAGCAGTAATCATAGTTCCTTCAGAGTTGACCAACTTGTAAGCACATTTTCAGCGAATCCAAGTTTGATTGCTTTTGCAAAACTGTGTTGCGAGTCATGGAAGGACAGGCAAGTGGATTTTTATTATTTATTTTATTTTTCCTGTTTCTTTATATTTTTAATGAAGGGCATTGCCTGAACCATAATCACCATGGACATGTGTGATGTATGCCACATCATTGGATCAGCTTGTTCATGTATTTTGTTCTGATGTTATCTTCAACTGCAGATGGAATGGCAATTTTCGAGAGTTCTGCTCTCAAGTACTGTACGAATGTATGAGCAAAGACAGGCCATCACTACTACAGGTGTTTATTCTGAATCTATCTCATTTGCTGCTCAACGGTCATGTAAATTTTTCACTAAAAAGAGTCATGTAAATATTTACATTAACTAGTGGTTATGTTTCTCTTCCAGGTTTATATCAGTTTTTACACCATAATTGAGTCAATGGGGGAGCATTTGAAGACTGGACATTTTCCTTTCTATGGTTCTCTGTTCCTTCCCAACTTGAAGGTTCGTAGGCAGTACTTTATTTGTGACTTGTTTCTGTTTCTTTCAATTCTGGTTACTCCCAGACTTCCAGGGTAATTCTTTGGTATTCTAGCCTCATTGTCAGAAGCAAACAAATTTCTGTTTTTTTAGGCTACCATTCTTTGGTATTTTGTGAAGTTTCCATTTTTTATGCATCTTAATGAAGACATCTTCCATGCAATTCAAACTAGATCATAAGTACTCGTCGTCCAACTTGTAGTATTTTTGGTATTGGTAATTCAGCACAAATAGTTCCCTATTTACAGCCCAGTTTGCCACAGCTGCAGCTGGTCGTCCCTAGCTCCAGAAATTCTTGGAGCAGGAGCTGGAGCTGGAGCTTTAAGTGGGCTGAGGATGTTTAGTTGAGTCACATTGTTTGTTCCATAATACAATTAGAGGTTTAGCTGACTTTATTTCATCATATAAACTGCAAATGCAATATGAATCTCGAAGCTGGATCTCTGCCAAGTATGGTAACATGTCATAACAGCTTCATACTTCTGTTCCGATGTCGCCACACTTTCCATCTTTGACTCCTTGCAGGGGTAATGTTATTGTGTATCGTGTTGTCAATATGCAGGTTGCATTAGCCTATAATGAAGCACTAGTTGATGGCAGAATTACAAATGGAGGCGTTATTCAGTCCACCTTCTTGGAGTCGCTCTTGAAACGTGTGGGAGATATGTTTGCGGAATTGCCGAATCTCAAGGACAGCTTCTGCAGTTACTTGAGTACTGGCAAATGGCCTGATGCCCAAAAGGATGCGGTGATCCTCTCATGGTATCTCCAGTGGTACAGCATCCCGCCTCCCCATGTTGTGTCATCTGTAATTGAGAAGGTTGAGCCCAGAGTCCCCGCTGGCATATCCATGCTCCCACTACTTCGTCTCCTACTGCCAAATACACACCTCGTGGGGCTAATGCAGATTGAGAAGGCTCACATCGCTATGAAGTCAGAAGGTTTAGCTTTGCAAATGCAAATTCAGTGAATGCAGCAGCAGATGCTAAACAATCGATGCCAGGAGCAGTTCAAGCACCTTGTAGCATTACCCTTTTCTTTTTTTCTTAAAAGGGTTGTAAGCTTTGTAACTGCTCCGGTGTACGGAAAAAGTTTTTGGCTAATCTATTATCGAGGCGATCCTCTGTATTATTTTTCAGAACAGTATTAACCGATGTTGTAAATAGCCATGCCAAGTTTAGCTATAGATTAAACTATCAGGAGTTTCCTATATAGGAGTATTTAGTATCAGTGACCCAGAGTATATTTCTCGTTCCTTCCCACTCGGTAACTGACATCCCAGTTGTTGCCGGGCGCCTGCTATGGACAAGGCGCTGCATGGTGAATTGCGTAATTTCTTATCTTCGGTTTGCATGTAGACGTCGCAACCCTACACTCTATTTTCTCTCGGAGCAAATAGGGTGTACCCCTCTGGAAAAATGTTTCACTCACTTGGTTGAACAAGATGCAACTAAGAAAATCCCAATTAACTTTGGTTTTGGTCTCTAGAAGTCTAGAGCACTCGAACTCAAATAGACGTTGGGAGCTAAACTCAGCTAGCTTTCCCAAGTATTGGTGTCCGAAACCAGTAGCAAAGTTTTCCACATAAAATATACGGCGGTAATACCTATAGGACTCATTCAAGTTACCACTGGATACTCAGTGTTGCCACTCTGCACACAAGAATATCATCAGGAAGGTGAAATTTTAAAAAACAGAAGTTGCATAAATTTAATGGAATAAAGGACTTTCATGAAATTATGTACATTTGTCCCCGAGACACAACCTATTTCCAGATGAGAAGCAAAAGCAGCAGCAGCATTTCCCCTCAACAACCACAATCAGACGGTGCGATAACGCTCCTCAAGTGTGATCTTGCTTGTTCATCCTACTTTTTCGCTATGCTGTGATCTAGCCTCCAACAAATGCTAGTTGAAACAACAGCATAGGCTTCTAAACCTAGAAAAAAAATAACTTATGGCCTTGATCACAAATATTTTCCTCACTAAAATTGCATACCAGATTTCAGAAAACATTTTCGATGTTATCTTTGAGGTTGATCCTCAGTCATCTGCCGCAAAGGGCTCGACACAATGTGGCCATAAACGAATTCATTCCATGTGTCTGGCACGCCAGGGAGGCACCAGTGGATGCAGTCCGCGAACTTTCTTGGGTTTGCCTTCTGCTCCTTCGTCAGGAGCTTCCCCTGCCGCAGCGTGTGCACAGAGGTATGTGCATCCTTGCGGATCTCTGAAAGTGCTGTTATGTCGATGAAGTGCACCGGCACCTTCTTCATAGACTTTGTCACGCGTTGAGCAGTTGCGAAAAGGTCCCAGTCCGTACCCAGCTCTAATTTTTTTGTGTAATTGGTTACCGGCTGTGTCTCAGAGAAGCATTTTATGACGTTAGGACTGCCCCAACCTTCATTCCTGCATCAAGTCAATGAACTTGTCATCAGTGGTCAGACCCAGCATCCACAGAGTAGTCCGATTTTGCCATATAGGTAGCAGAAGGCGCAGCAATCTACAGTTTGAAGCCAACAGCAATACTGGGAGAAATTTTGCATCAAGATACAGATATATCTGTGATGGAAGGAGGGCGAGCTTACTCCATATGTACAGGGGCGACACTCATGAATAAGACCGTTGTTCTGTTTGGATCTATGTGCTCTTCTACCCATCTTGACCATGTCTTTAGGACCTTCTTGTACGCAACAACGCGTTCTATTTCATCGTATTTGACTGGTTTCCTCGAAAAGGATCCGCTACGCCTGTATTCACATTAGTATACATAAGTTTAAGCAAAGCATCAAGAGAGTATCAAGATTTACCAAATTATTCCTAAAGCTTTCTCAGTCGTTGTTTCATTGCTCATGAGGGTTAAAGGATTAATATCTATAGATACTCACAATGTTTTCATCTGCGGTGTGTTCATCCACCATATGTAAGTATTGAAGATCAAATAGTCCACCCCTTCCCAGTTTGCGGCATGCTTGACGATTGATGTTGGCTTGATCACACGGGTGCTGATGCTATGAATGTCTGGATCATCTGAATTTGACTCAACTAGGAAGGGAGCCCAATAGAATTCAATTGATGCATTGTACTCCTGAAATATGCCATGTAAATTGTTCATTATTGACCATAAGTATTCCAAGGTGAAGGTTGAAACAAGAATCATAACTACATTTCTGAATCCTTTTGTATTCTTGTTTAATTAATGAGTACAACAGTGTGATAATTACATATAATTTACCAAGCTGCTTTGTTTTCTAATCTCTAGTGGATCTTGTATTTTCAGAAGTGACAGAAACCAATATTCAACATTCAAATGTAAATTACCTGAAGACGGAACACATTCAGAGAACCGTTCTTGACTAGCGACTTTTTATCCCATGGAGCCTCTGATTGAACCAGGCATATCATGGATTCCCACTGGTTCCGGTTCAGCGAATCCCCCACAAACATCAGTCTTTTGTTCCTCAGCTTCTCTAGAAGCGCCTTAGCTTCAAATCTGTAAGAAAATTTTCAAAAAAATCCGTTTAATTCTAAAAGTCATCAGAAAGCTGTGATGCGCGTATTAGCCACATGGACTCAGGGGCAAATATCAGACAAATGCAAATAATGATGCGGGACAGTGTAGTGGTAATAGTGAATCAAATGCATTACCCATATATATAGGGTAAAGAATAGTTAAGTAAGCTCCAGCATCTAGCTGCAGGCAACTGAAAACAAACAAACCCAAAGACCAGAAAACAAACTACTTCGTAAACAGTGTACTATGTGCTACTTGTTCTTGATAACTTGAAGTGGAAAATGTGAGCTGAACCGTAGCAATGTGACAAACTTTGGAGTATATCTGTGAAAAAGTTGCTCAAATATTAAAATCTAGCTCACATTTTGATTGCCGTATTGTTTGGAGTACTGTTAGTTTGCTTTGCTGTAGGCCTGTAAGACCGACTATGACTGTTTACTTCTAGCTCACAAATGTTGGTCAAAGCCATAAACTATGTGACACTCCGGAGCAGATTATACAAAAATGTTGCTGAAATATTTAAAATAATGCTCATGTTTTGTTGCTGTTTTGTCTGAAGTGGTCTGCTCACTACTACTCCAGTTTACTGACAAATTATAAGTGCATCTAACCATTTGCAGTTAGTTAGAACCAGGAGACTTTAGAGTGTCATGTCATGTAACAACTCCCATTTGTTTGTGAGATTCCAATCCACTTGCCTCACCTCAGCCTACCAACAACTTCCTCTGCAAACGAAACTTATCTATCATCAACCATTAAATTGCCTATAATCTATTGAAAGGAAGACCATTGCCGATCAATAAGTGGTCTCTCTTTTTCTCTTCAATTACATCACCTAACCAGAAAAGGTACCCCATATGCGAACCTTCGCTAGCAAGAAACATTAACTAATGAGCGCATACAGGCTTCAAAGTATCAACTTCACCTAACGTGCTCTGCAGTCTTAACGCAGGGCGATCCTGCACAACAACTTGCCTTTGATGGAACTTTGAGCCCACTAACAAGAGGACAGAATTAGGAAAGAGCCGGGAGCAACAGACCAAATAATCCATCGACCAGCATTGCAACAGTAGGCCGAACCGGTTCCAGGAGCGACCGATCGTAATCAGACACTGCTGCCAGGGGCAGGTAGAAAGGCACCGCCGTTACTGGTTTGCAGCAATCTGTCACTTGTGCCACAATTCGACAGATAATGCAGCTAGTTGGACCAATCACGAGCAGTATTTTACGGTTAGTGGTGTACTGTAGCAGTGGCGCCAGAGTACTCCGGGCACGGAGCAGGCAGAAGATGCGATGGCAACGAGCCAACGATACACTTGTACGCCGTCGTCCGCTGCGCAATTGCGGCGCATCCGCCATACAAGTTGGGCGAATCCCCACGTCGACCGAAGACGCGAGAGGGAGAAAATTAAAGACCGAGACCGGCGCACCACCCCAGAAGCGGACACGATCCGGCGGCTCCGGAACAAAAAGAAAGGAACTGATCTGGCCGCGGGCGCAGCCGCCCACGCGCCGCACGCGTCCGGCCCCCGCTTTTCTTCCCGGCCCGCCCGCGAAAGCGGCGCACGCACCTACCCGAACCGCATGTACGTACCACACGCATACGATACGCGTACACGGATACGTATAGGCCGTAAACGGAGGAAAGGGTAAAGGGGGGAAATGAATGGAGGGAGGGTGCAAGGGAAGCAAGGGATCGGGGGTGGGGCGCACCTGGGTAGGTCGCAGCCGTCGGGCTGCCACCGCCACTTCTGGTAGGCGTCGTCGCGACGGCCGTTGCGCATGCAGGTGACCTGCTCCGTCAGGAAGCTGCACTCGTGCTCCTTGTACAGCGGCGCGCGGGCCTCGTCGTACACCCACTTGCCGCGGTCCCCCCGCTGCCGCCGCCGGCTTCCACCACTTCCTGGATCAACGGCGCGTCCTGCAGCGAGCTCCCCGCCGATGCCCCGGGCTTCTTCGTCACCGCTGTCGACGTGTCCCCTTCCTGGTGCGGAGGCGCGTCGGCCCGATCTGTGGGCCCCGTCGCCGCTGATTCGACTCCCTGCGCCGGCGGCGCGAGCGCGGCCGCCTCCTCCTGCACGGACTGCAAACCACCAGGGTTAATAATTCGCAATACCAGGGAAGCGAGGCCATCAAAGACAAGCCGAACAACCGAAACGGCGCCGCCGCCGCCGTGGCAGCCGAGAAGCCGCTCGCTCACTCACTCACTCACCCTCGCTGTGGCCGCGGTATCGTCGGCGCCGGAGAGCTTCGCGTACGCCCGCGGCGATGTGCGCGCTGTCGTAGAGCACGGAGACGCCCAGCAGCGCGGCGAGCGCGAACACCGCGGCGACCTGCACGCGCCTGCTGGGCGCCCCCACCACCAGCGCGCCCTTCCGCCGCGGGATCCGCATCGCCGCTGCGCCCGCCTCCTCCGGCGCCTCGCTAGCTACGTAGTAGTATTACTGCACCGGCGACGGAAGCAGTTGATGAGGATCACGCCGAATCAAAGCCCGCTCGCAGCTGGGGAGAAGGGGACTCCGCGAGCGCGTTCCCCGCCCCGCCCCCCGCCCCGCCCGCCGGCTGCCAGATGCAGACAATAGCGGCGGCGGCGGCGTTTGCTTTCGCTGTGTTTCGTTTTTCTCTGACGTTTATTTATGGGGGCACGCCCTTTAAGAAGAAGCGAGGTGATGAGACGAGGGAGCGAGGAGGCCACTGGGTGGGGCCGGGTGCCGTGCTTTGCTTTCTTTACCCGAGCCCGCTCTCACGGAGGAATGGTTTTGCTTTGCGGAGCCGAGCTCGATTAGGCAACGTATTAGTAGTTCGTTAGCGTGGGGCCGAGCAAAGTTTAGCCTGGTAATTATCGCCCAAAGTGGGGTGGTAATTACTGGGTCGGGTAGTACGGCCAACGGTCAAAAAGGAGGCGCGGTGCTCCATGTGCCGCGCCGGGCGAGCGACACGGCCGCTTTGCGTTTGTTTTGGATCCAAGCACTAGTGTGTTACAGGAAAGAATGAACAAATCCCGTGGTACTGGATAAAAATCTCGCGAGGCTCGAGACGGACCACGTGTTCGAACAAGTGGCATTTGTTTATCTTCCCACAGATATTAATCCAGATATATTAAGCGAATGCGTTTCTTTTGGTTACAAAAGGCGATATGTTTGAATTACTTTATTTGAGAAAACCACTTTTGCTGTTTTGCATATTATTAAATATTGCATCTGCCTGGAAAATATTGACGTGTCCGACTAGGCGCATGAACCGAGGTTGTAGGGAAAAAAAAGTGCCGAAACGTCATCATTTGCCGAACGGTGCTGAGTACATACAAATAAGAATGCATATTTGGATATTTTCATATTCAAGTATTAAAAATCCCTTTTGAGACTATGCTCTGACATTTGGACTTGACTTTGGTGAATTAAACGCAATCCATGTGGCAAGTATAGTAATTGTCTAATTTTTTTTCTCGAGAATTGTCTTTAGGAGTTACTCCGTATAAGATATTTATGGATGTCCAAATCTAATAAGGCCTCTTTTGGAACGCAGGATACGAAAAACACAGGAATAGAAAAAACACAGGAATTGAAATAGCATGTTGTTGGAATCCTATGGAAACTAAAAACATAGGATTTGAAAAGAGAAGCCCTTTGGTAGCATCATAGGAAAAAACGCACGAACTTGAAACTTGTACATCACTTGTTGCCTATTGTTTGTAAATAACCAGTCGTTATGCATAGTCACTAAGGCTAATTGAAGTGAAAGAACAAATACAAAAGTACTTGCGCATGGTCAATGCAAAGAACGGCAGATGGAATTGCATGTATTTGTAAAAGCGTGCGTTAGTGCTAGGAATGGCTGCATTCCGTAGTGGATTTATTTTATTATTGCCTGTGTATTGCAAAGCGGGCACATGACAACATAATTTTTTTTCAGATTAAGGAATCTGAATCCTCCAAAATTCCTGTAAAATTCCTTCAATCCAAAGGACCCCTAAACATTTCACACAACATTGAGTACGAACTGCTAGATCCAAATTCAGATTTGATGATATCCATATTCAGACTAAAAATATAGGAGCAAATAATTATGTGGAAACTGGACGATTCAACTCGTGTTCGATCCGTTTCAACACTTAGAAACCAAATAAATGTTACGTCGAGGTGCTAGCAAAGTATTCGCCATACTTTAAAATTATGTTACTTGTGAAATAAGTTCGGAGTAATAATTCACATGCACATTCTCTTATTTGATCCATGCAAAATCATGGTTAAACAAGCTACTAACATTCACGATTCTCCTACATTTCAATATAACAAAGCAAAGAATAAAGGGTATATGTCCATTTTTCACATATGCTTTGAAGAATCATACTAGTACGATGAAGGAATCAATACTGGTGATTCTTCCACATTTATGGTCCGATATACAACGCGCCAAAATTAACCAAGCGGACCCCTCCTCCCTGCCTCACTTGAAAGCCCAACGCGCGTCATTTGCTGCTCCTCGTCGTAGTGGTTGGAGTGTTACGGATGGAGCCGTGTTTTTGTACGCACACGTGGGGCGCGACGCTGCGGGTGCAAGGCTCCAAAAATGATGCGTTCCCGGAGCTGAGCTAGCCGACGCACCAATTTGGCGGCAAGTCTCCTTCCCCCCCTTCCCCCTTTCTCCTCCTGCGGCCGTTGATGGGTTGCTTGGCCTGGACGGTTCCTCAAGAAAGAAACGGACGTGTGGTGTGAGTGCAGCAGGGGCCTCACCGTCGGTCGTCGTCGTCTCGACGTGTGGGTTCCACTCGTTCTCGCTCTCAATAGGCGTGAACGGTTACATGTGGAAAAAGCATAGCAGACTCTTATGGTAAAATCCTAGGTTGTTTTTTTTTCTTTTTCACTAGAAGGATATGGAGACTATTTCCTGTGTAATTTTTGTATGACTATTATTCCGTTCCGTGGTTCCCAATGACAATGAGGCCTTCTAGTGGCATGTGGATTGCATAGTTACCATACTGTACAATGTCGACAAAACCCACCAAGCACCAAAGCTTGGATGAAGGACTGAGTTATTATTGCCCGTTGGTTTCCTAGGTTGAGCCACACTCAACTCAAGCCCGGCCAAGCTATTTTTTTTGCCCTTCTCCTTCCTCAGTTTCTGCATGCATTGCTATGCAGGCATCAATAAAAATTGTTAAGGTCCGGATGGAACCTGAGAGACGTTATAAGTAACAGGTTGGATTGACAGGAGTAGCAAAACATCAAAAAAAAAAAAAAAGAAGAAGATGCGACATCGTTTCAATCATGGAGCTGGGCGGATCCACCTCACTTTCACCGCGGAATCTGCAGAGACCACCGGTAATCCGTGCGCTCCTCCTGCTGGTTCGGGGCACACGGCAGCAGGCTGCTCCCCAATCGATCTCCACTCACATTCATTCCCCTGCCACTGGTCACCACCAGCCTCGCGTCGCGCGCGGCCCTGGTCCTTGGTCGCTCACCGTCCCCATCAACGTCACTGCATCCGCATGCAGCCAGTGGAAAGAAAGCTCGTAGGACTACGCTCGCAGGCAATGGCCGCACGGGCACGTGCGCTGCCGCCCCCGCTCCGAACGCCGACGTGTCGTGCCGCGCGGCCCCTGTCGCATCGTGTGCGGCTGACAATAACCTGACGCGAACGGCGCGAGCGAGGCACTGCCTATGTAGTACGTGCTGGCGACGGAATGGAATGGAAGACGGGAGCAGGGCGGTGAAACGTTGCTCGCGGGGCGCTTTCATCGTCGTTGCTCGCGTCCATCACATGACAAACCCGATGCGAGAGTTGCTGCAGGTGAAGATCGTCATCAAGGTCCAAAGGTCAATTTGGTGCGAGTTTGACGAGTTTCGCCCAATGATTAAGTAGTACGAGCAACAAACTAAAGCGGACGGGGAAAACGATTAGCGAGCGGCCATTCTGTTGGGGCCATACTTTTCCCTCTCCCTCTTTTTTTTTTTCGTTTTCCATTCAAGAAGCCTTCTGAATTCTTTTTTTTTTGGAAGTGTTCTGAATTCTTTTTGTAGAGAGTGAAATGCGCGGGGAGAGAAAAAAAAAAGGTAGTGGGCTCTATCTTAGATACAGTTTTTTTTATTTGAATATTCAGAGGGCAACGTATTGTGCCATGCATTATTCAGTGGTTCACCTGGTATGCTGCTACTGTACGACCCAATTGCAGAGATACTGTTAACAGATTAAGTAATGCCCATTTGCCCAATTGTTTCTTTGAACTGTCATGTCGTCTTGTTTCATGTATAGATTCTTTTTGCGTTACAAGAATTAAGTAGTATATATCTAGAATATAACTAAGCAAAGTCGATCTTGCTTCAAAGGTACTCCTCGGCAAGGATACCAAATTATATTAAATCAAGCAGCAGGCGCTAACTCATCATTTAACTTTGCAGCACATTTCTCTTTGAAAATGTGCGTGTTAGCTAGACTTGTTAGTTAGGAGTACCTTCCGCCCTGGTCCTTGGTCGCTCACCGTCCCCATCAACGTCACTGCATCCGCATGCAGCCAGTGGAAAGAAAGCTCGTAGGACTACGCTCGCAGGCAATGGCCGCACGGGCACGTGCGCTGCCGCCCCCGCTCCGAACGCCGACGTGTCGTGCCGCGCGGCCCCTGTCGCATCGTGTGCGGCTGACAATAACCTGACGCGAACGGCGCGAGCGAGGCACTGCCTATGTAGTACGTGCTGGCGACGGAATGGAATGGAAGACGGGAGCAGGGCGGTGAAACGTTGCTCGCGGGGCGCTTTCATCGTCGTTGCTCGCGTCCATCACATGACAAACCCGATGCGAGAGTTGCTGCAGGTGAAGATCGTCATCAAGGTCCAAAGGTCAATTTGGTGCGAGTTTGACGAGTTTCGCCCAATGATTAAGTAGTACGAGCAACAAACTAAAGCGGACGGGGAAAACGATTAGCGAGCGGCCATTCTGTTGGGGCCATACTTTTCCCTCTCCCTCTTTTTTTTTTTCGTTTTCCATTCAAGAAGCCTTCTGAATTCTTTTTTTTTTGGAAGTGTTCTGAATTCTTTTTGTAGAGAGTGAAATGCGCGGGGAGAGAAAAAAAAAAGGTAGTGGGCTCTATCTTAGATACAGTTTTTTTTATTTGAATATTCAGAGGGCAACGTATTGTGCCATGCATTATTCAGTGGTTCACCTGGTATGCTGCTACTGTACGACCCAATTGCAGAGATACTGTTAACAGATTAAGTAATGCCCATTTGCCCAATTGTTTCTTTGAACTGTCATGTCGTCTTGTTTCATGTATAGATTCTTTTTGCGTTACAAGAATTAAGTAGTATATATCTAGAATATAACTAAGCAAAGTCGATCTTGCTTCAAAGGTACTCCTCGGCAAGGATACCAAATTATATTAAATCAAGCAGCAGGCGCTAACTCATCATTTAACTTTGCAGCACATTTCTCTTTGAAAATGTGCGTGTTAGCTAGACTTGTTAGTTAGGAGTACCTTTTGCATGTTGTTCGGACAGTCGTTCAGTTAAGCGCTTTGACTGATCGACCACCTAACGCTAACGAACCTTGATCGATTTGTGCATCCCCGTATATTGTTGTTTGACTTGTTTGCTGATATCATGATGCTCCAAAGGACACAACATTGGTCGTTGTGCACTGACCATTGTCCGTGTACTGAATTTGCTTCCTTTGGGTAGTTTGTGCGTTGTACTGTACATATACCCTGCAAGAGACTAGCGAGAACGTGAACATATAAACAATACTAACGGCATTCCAGTGAACCAACGGACCCCACTTTTTTAAAACAATAATTCAGTCCCTTTTCCAGTAACCGACAACTCGCGTTTTCTGTACCTGTGAAGTGTTTGATTTCAGTTCCACAGTTGGGCAATGCTGAAAATCCCACGTGACTAAACGAGCAAGCCGTCCCATCATGCTCCAACTTAACATCTCAGTTGTAGCAGAATTAGGTCTGCCTCATCATCAATTCACCATTTTTTTGTTGGCGCGTGGGCTTAATTTTAAGCCTGGCATCATCAGTCGTTAGCTGCTCTTGTTGCATGTATTTGCTTATCACATGAGTTGTTGGTTATGGTTCCAGTTCAACACGCATCACTGAAACCGGGCCTGAATATAAATACGATTCAAGGAAAGAAAAACGATCGCAGTTTTCTCTAAATGAAAATTTGTTATAGCTAGCATAAGCACAGATGTTTTTTTCGTTAAAGGTGAACTTGACCCATGAACATTGAACTGATTTTATCCAAAGAGAAAAATGAAACATTGAACTGAGAAATCATTGATCCCATGACCTTGCCATCCGTTAATGCAAATGAGTATGGATCCTCGGAGTAGAATCTGTTTTGGCACTGACGAGACCCCCGCCCCGCCCGGATCCCTCGGATCAATCATCATAGATAAATGCAAACACATATTCGCCGTCTCACTCACATCCGTGCACGTGATTTACGGAGCATGCTTTTGCGCCAGGATTTCCCGGACGGGCGATCCGTGACCAGGTTTCAAAAGCTGTGGAAGGAATGAGCAGACTCGGCTGGCGTCGTCAGTCAGTTCCGGCGCGAGAAGCGGGCGGATACGTATACTCCCCTCCCCGTAGATTCCCTGGAGCCAGCTGCACTCGATCGCACAGGTTGACCACGAGTCATGCGCCTGCTGACTGACCTGGTCCGGAATATTTTAAAGTGCGTGCGGGTCGGCGTCACGCACGGCTGGTGAATTTTCTCGTTTTCTTTTCCGACGGGAGCATGCAGCAGCAGGCCGTTGGGGTCAACCATTGGGTTGGGTCCGCGACAAAAAAAGCTTCGTCTCTTTTCTCGGGTGGCCTGGGTGTTGTGGGCGTTTGGTGATGGCAACCAAACCAAACCATGCGAGTGGAGGAGAGTGTGGCCGTGACTGCCTAAACGTTCTAGCCCTGCTAGCTGCTACGTTGGCGTGTCACTTTCTCATGTCCGTTCCCGGCTTCCCGATGCAACGACCACGGAAAAGGAGAAGATATCGTGTCAACAATAAGAGAATCGATAGTGTTGTTCAGTTCTACTAGCTGGTCCCGATTGAAGCAATATTTACACTACCTGGGCCATACTCCCTCCGTCTCAAAATAGTTGTCACCAGTATTCAAAAAAATTATTTAAATATAAAAACAAATATGTCATGATTAAAATATATTCAATGATAAACCAAATTATAAAAAATAAATAAGATAAGCACAAAAAAATTGAATAAGACGAGCGGTCAAAAAAGTCAACAGTGACAACTATTTTGGGACAGAGGGAGTAGCTGCAAAGGACTTTTGGCTTGGAGATATAGCACCATATCCGGTACACTTCCAACTGGTTAGGTTATTTGGGGCGTGTTTGTTTATGCTAGCCCTAAGAAAATAGCTTGGATCAGTTGGCTAACCGGAGGACATTTTTTCTTTTTTAGTTGGAGGACATGGGTTTGTATCTCTAGGCTAGCCACTCAGATTTGAATCATGAGGGTGTCAACAAGAATGGAACATCATGTGTTGGACGCTCCCTACCTACTAAAACATACTATGTAAACATCTATTAACTTATTATTTGGTCACGAAAAAAAGCCACCACATTCACTCTTAAGGGTTAGAAATCCACACATTAATCAGAGAAAAAAGGACCAAAATACCTTCCGTACGTAATTACACACTACTGTCATTACGAAAAAATTAGTTCAACATACACTCCAAATGTCTTATTAATTACCCATCACTAATATTATATAAAAAATAGACCAAACCATCTCTATATCAGTAATTTTCTATTTCCCACCATTACTCTTATTAGCAACACATCTTAAATATGAGGTTATCTTTTCTTTTTCCACATATTTTACATGTACGTAGTGTTAGTCTTGATAGAATTAAACTCTGTTTAAACAACATCTAAACGCTAGACGGGTGACCACCGTCAATGCCAAAAACGGTTGTTTAGCCCGTTTAAATGACCGTTTAAACAGATTTAAACGCTAAACATGGTCGACTGACTAGTTAGGTCCAAGAAACTTGCTACCCTAGCTTAGAGACATGGGTGTCATCAATAGCACCAACACAATCCTACTACATGACATGAGAGCATGGTTGTCATAGACACATCACAAACAAAAACACAAATCCTAATTCGAAAACAATTTCCCATTTATGCTAACCTTGAAATAAGGATATGCGCGACGTGCCACTATCGAAGATTTGGCACTGGTGGTGGTAGATATATAGAGGGATGCAGGATCATCTTATTTCTGAGCTCACCAATAACAACAAAGTATCTACTTATAGTTTCAATAGAAGCAGTGGCGGAGTCAGGGCAACTCCCAAAGAGGGGCTCATCACCCTTCTTCTTTCTCCAGACCCCCTTCCTCTTCAATTTTTCTCTTCTTCTCTCCTCTCTCCCCTCTTCCCCGCCCCTGAATTGAGGAACTGTGGACAGCGGATATGGCTCACAGCTGCAAAAAGCACGCGCGCAGAGTCCATCGCGGAAGGAATGAGCAAAATCGCGTCAGTTCCGACGTCAAGACCGACCGGATAACGTAGTATAAAGATTCCTTGGAGCTGCCTGGTCGCATCTGGCAGCCGCACTAACGAGTGACGATGACTCTGCTGACTGAACCAAAATTATTTAAATATAAAAACAAATATGTCATGATTAAAATATATTCAATGATAAACCAAATTATAAAAAATAAATAAGATAAGCACAAAAAAATTGAATAAGACGAGCGGTCAAAAAAGTCAACAGTGACAACTATTTTGGGACAGAGGGAGTAGCTGCAAAGGACTTTTGGCTTGGAGATATAGCACCATATCCGGTACACTTCCAACTGGTTAGGTTATTTGGGGCGTGTTTGTTTATGCTAGCCCTAAGAAAATAGCTTGGATCAGTTGGCTAACCGGAGGACATTTTTTCTTTTTTAGTTGGAGGACATGGGTTTGTATCTCTAGGCTAGCCACTCAGATTTGAATCATGAGGGTGTCAACAAGAATGGAACATCATGTGTTGGACGCTCCCTACCTACTAAAACATACTATGTAAACATCTATTAACTTATTATTTGGTCACGAAAAAAAGCCACCACATTCACTCTTAAGGGTTAGAAATCCACACATTAATCAGAGAAAAAAGGACCAAAATACCTTCCGTACGTAATTACACACTACTGTCATTACGAAAAAATTAGTTCAACATACACTCCAAATGTCTTATTAATTACCCATCACTAATATTATATAAAAAATAGACCAAACCATCTCTATATCAGTAATTTTCTATTTCCCACCATTACTCTTATTAGCAACACATCTTAAATATGAGGTTATCTTTTCTTTTTCCACATATTTTACATGTACGTAGTGTTAGTCTTGATAGAATTAAACTCTGTTTAAACAACATCTAAACGCTAGACGGGTGACCACCGTCAATGCCAAAAACGGTTGTTTAGCCCGTTTAAATGACCGTTTAAACAGATTTAAACGCTAAACATGGTCGACTGACTAGTTAGGTCCAAGAAACTTGCTACCCTAGCTTAGAGACATGGGTGTCATCAATAGCACCAACACAATCCTACTACATGACATGAGAGCATGGTTGTCATAGACACATCACAAACAAAAACACAAATCCTAATTCGAAAACAATTTCCCATTTATGCTAACCTTGAAATAAGGATATGCGCGACGTGCCACTATCGAAGATTTGGCACTGGTGGTGGTAGATATATAGAGGGATGCAGGATCATCTTATTTCTGAGCTCACCAATAACAACAAAGTATCTACTTATAGTTTCAATAGAAGCAGTGGCGGAGTCAGGGCAACTCCCAAAGAGGGGCTCATCACCCTTCTTCTTTCTCCAGACCCCCTTCCTCTTCAATTTTTCTCTTCTTCTCTCCTCTCTCCCCTCTTCCCCGCCCCTGAATTGAGGAACTGTGGACAGCGGATATGGCTCACAGCTGCAAAAAGCACGCGCGCAGAGTCCATCGCGGAAGGAATGAGCAAAATCGCGTCAGTTCCGACGTCAAGACCGACCGGATAACGTAGTATAAAGATTCCTTGGAGCTGCCTGGTCGCATCTGGCAGCCGCACTAACGAGTGACGATGACTCTGCTGACTGAACCATGTCCCGAAATTGTTTGAACTTTGAAGTGCGTGCAGTGCAGGCCGATCGGCTGGCACTGAGCTTTCTCCGGGAGCGGCGATGGTGCAGCTAGGGGTCAAGCCGTGGTGAGATCTGCGACGAAAGCTTCCTCTCTCGCGTTTCCTTCTTTGGGTCTATTCGTGGGCGGCTGGCGAGAGCAACCGTGTCCGTGCCTAACGTCCTAGCTCTGCTACGTTAGTGTGTCACTATCTTGCGTCCCACTCGTTTTTTTTTTCTTTTAATAATTCTGCGTCCCGCTCGTTGAGGTGCAATGACCCGAAAGAGGAAACAAAATACCATGACAAGAAGATATTCTAGTACGACGATGTTCTAATGAAAAAGAACGAATGCGCAAGAGATCAGGATTTGGCACCGTCGGGTCCGTTACCAAGAGTTTAGTTAGTGGCTTCAGCCTTCGCCCTTCCGTCGACGATTCATCGATGCGAGTCAGTGAGTGTGTTCCGATACAACGGTCGAAAGGTTTTTTTTTTTTAAAAAAAATCTTTTCTGGAGGACCGTCGGCAATGTAAAGCCCACGAAGCAAGCGCAAATGTTGCATGGAAGAGGCTGGGCTGGGAAACAAACTGCAACTAGTACATACAGGCCCATTTTGCTCGGCACAGAAGCGAAAGCGGAAAATGCTCAACAAAATTACGTAAATACTCTCCGGAAGCGGAAGTGTAATCCTTGGCGGAGGAAACCGCGGGCCGCGGCAGCACCTAGTGTGTGTGCCGGTGCCTCTCCCTCCTTCCTCATTCTCTCTCCGGAATTGCTGGAATCGGGTGCGATCCCAGACGGCTCCCCGCTCGCATTGCTCGATCGCGCGCATCAGGGTGACTGGGACCGATCAGGGGAGACGAGGATGCAGCGCCAGATGGCGGCGACGGTGGAGGAGCAGATGATGGTGAAGGCCATCAGGGAGGAGTCGGTGTGGGAGGAACTCCCCAAGCGCATCCAGGCCGCCGTCGTCACCAAGGAGGACTGGCACCGCAGGTACCTTCGATACGGCACCTAGCAACCAATTAATCCTGGATGATTCAACGAGAAAATTGATCCAGGGTGGCGCATTTGTGTTCATGGTAATAAATGCGATTTGTTTTCTTGATGAAATGCCTCACTATTAGGCATATTTATTTGAATAAATTAGAGTAGAATTTAAGTTTATGTCCTCAGTAAGAGGCAGTGTCATTGCGTAGTCAATAAGTGATATGCATGTTTAGGAGCATAAGTAGTGTTCTCAATCGAGAAATGAGGTGAATTAACTGAGAATGGACGCTTAGAAAAATAACATCCTTTTCTTCTGACGAAAATGCCTAGTAAATAAATTCTAGAACATGGTGTCTACGGATACCGAAATTGTTCTGCAGGCCATTTGCCCAATTCTAGGTGATGGAATCAGACAGTTGAAGCCTATTCGGTTATTTAAAGCTCCTAACCTAGCTAGTTACAGAGTGTGCATCTTTTTGGTTGTGTTCATCTGATGTCATAGTTTCTGATTTCTGCAAATAATCATTTGCAGGATCGTGGATTATTGTATAAGCAAACGGTTGCCTTGGAACTCATGTTTTGCCCGGAGTGTATGCAAAGAAGGGGAGTACTACGAGGATTTGATGCACTATCTACGCAAAAACCTTGCAGTATGTTGCTCTCAAATCTTATTTCTTATTTAGTCGAGGGGTCCTGCTATCAATTTTAGAACCAGCTACCACAAATAGTTGACAATCATATCTTTTATGCTTCCGGTATTATTGTACTGGTACATGCAGAATGCTGTGATTGGATTGCTGCTATTGCCTGGACACTTTTTTTTTCCCGATGAATTTCATTTATTCCTTTTTCCTGAGTTTGCCTAGGAAGCTACGGTATTCCCTAACCTAAAGTACTTCCATATAAAATTTCGCAACTGATACCTGCAACAATGTTTTGCAGTTATATCCGTACCACCTTGCAGACCATATATGTCGAGTTATGAGAATATCACCTTTCAAATATTACTGTGATGTCCTTTTTGAAGCTATGAAGAATGGTAAGCTTTTTATGTGCACTCTATATGACTACCTCATCTTCTAACTGACCTGCAGTGATGCCCAATACGCATACTGAGATACTAAAATATTGTTGGTCAATACATAAGAACGATAGTAAAAAATAAAAATTAATTTATGCTTATCCTGGAGATTAGAGAGGCCCGCGGCTAGTATTACTTACTCCCTCCGTCCTAGAATAATTAACGTTTTTGACTTTCATACATCATGTTTGACCGTCCGTCTTATTAAAAAATTTATAAAAATATTATTTATCTTTTTATAACTTGTTTTATCATTAACAATACTTTAGTCATAACATGTTTGTTTTAGTATTTATACAAAAAAATTGAATAAGACAGACGGTCAAACATGATGTCTGAAAGTCAAAAGCGTCAATTATTCTGGGACGGAAGGAGTAATAATCTACCGCCAGTGTGAGAATAGTTAATTCATCACTTTATATCATTGAACTACTCTATTTATTACTTTGATACTCTTATGTTTCTGTTTAACTCATGATATGTAGTCATATTTACGGCTATGCTGATTGTTTTCTTCTATAATAAGCTCTTATGTAACTGATTTGTCGTCCTATGCTATAAGAGTAGTGTATGTTGTGATCCTTCTTAGTAGTGTATGTTGTCTGTCCGAAATGGGTATTGCCATTGAGGAAAATGATTTGTTGCTTTCCCGAAAATTAGTTGTATTCTTAGTTCTAATCTTTTGACAAGTCTAATGAAACATGTGATTGTAACTTATTGTTAATACTGGCAGAGCAACCATATGACAGTATTCCAAATTTTAGTGCTGCTGATGCACTGAGGATTACTGGTGTAGGAAGAAATGAATTTATCGACATCATGAATAAGTGCAGATCGAAGGTATTATAATCACCTACCATGGCCATTCTCACGCTGTATTATTACCAGGATTGTTTTATTTAAAAACCTATGGGACTATTTGAGTATTCCTGTAGTAATGTAGGAACGGACTGTCAGATTTTATTATTGGAATAGAAGTCCGGAGCTCATAAACTGGTTCCATGTATTTAAAAATTAATACGCTACTAACATTGTTCTCCTACTATATAATCATTTCGTTTAACCTGTGCATGTTTAAGAAGATAATGTGGAAGCTGAATAAATCAATTGCAAAAGAGTTGCTTCCCGCACAACCTGCAGACTTGGCAATAGAACCATGGTGGGGAGTTCGGTTTGTCAATTTTACATTGGAAGAGTTTAAGGTTAGATTCATCAGGGGGTGAGCTTTCCTTTTCAATAAGGCCATTGTAGTTTGACAGAAGAATAAAGCTTCCCATTTATCTTGAAGTATGCATCAATTTTACTAGAACTTATTATTTTTCTACAAGAGAAAATAATACAGTAGTGCCTTATATTTTGTGAGAACTGGTGCTTTTACTACACTGCAGAAGCTTTCAGAAGAAGCGACATCAGCAATTGACAAAATATGTAAGGAGGAAGTCAATTCATATGTTCTATTTGATCCAGAGGTTATATGTGGCCTTTACAGGAAAGGACTGGTATACTTCGATGTCCCTGTTTATCCTGAGGATCGCTTTAGAGGTATGCTGTCAGAGTAAGTTTTATTCCTAAGGATGCAGTAGCTTAGGCCCAATTTCAAAATTATTCCAAGTCAGTATGTAAGTCATGTGTGCACAGCTGCCTCATGCAACTTTTTTATGTGATGATAAGGACAATGTCAGGAAGAAACTTGACAGTTCTTCATTATTTCTCCTTTAACAAAAGCTATTATTGGTTCAGTTTCCAGGCTTGAAGGTTTTGTTTCAAACAAGGACCAGTCATACGAAGATCCAATTGAAGAGTAAGTAGTTTCCTTCAGTAGTACTCTTTGACACTATAATGAGCTACATTCTATATGCACATATGTAGTGCATTTGTAGCTTTGTCTGTAGCTGTTAAAGTCAATCTACACTTTTCCATACTGCAGGCTACTATATGCAGTATTCGTTGTATCAAGTGAAAATGCTACAGTTGCTGAATTGGCTGCAACTTTACAGGCTGACCTTTTTCAGCTCCAGGCAGCTGCATCATTTGCATGTCGACTGGGTTGGGCTGTAAAACTTTTGGATACCGACTCTGTTCTTAGATATTCAAGTAGTTCTGCACTGCCGAGCAACCTTCTTAGCGATGATGATGATGGTTCACGTACGAGTATCACCTCAGAAAAGTCCGGTCATGAGTTGCTTATCAATGATTCTGATGGACACAGGAAAATTTCTGGGGCTTCTTATGTGGGTTTCATTGTGGACGCTAACGTAACTTCATACTTGATGATGGGATCACTGTCACCAGGTTAGATTCCCATGTTATTTCGTAGATAATTTTCTTTTCTAAGTGGCAATCTTTCAATATCACTGTTCTGAATGTGCTAAATCCAATATTCTGATCGAAGTTGGGCAGCTGGTTCAAGTGATGGTTGCATAACTCTGATAACACTTCTTGGCGCAGTGGCATAGTGCACTAATCCTTCCTCACTGACCTATTACAGGATTAAAGTCTCATGCGGTAACGCTATACGAGGCCGGAAAACTTGGGGATTCTTGCATTGCTGATCTATGTAAGGATCTTGAAAGTTTAGAAGGAAAAAAGTTTGAGGGTGTGCTGCAGGAATTTGCAAATCATGCTTTTAGCCTTCGATGCTTCCTCGAGTGTCTGCTGTCTGGCGGAACTTCACCAAATGAAACTAATGGTAAGACAAGTGAAACAGAAAATCAGGAGTGCTCCTTTCATGATGCACCAGATACCCCTTCAACTAATGAGACCATTAGAGATGGTGTTGGTAATGCTGTCGAGAGCAATGATAACCCACTTAGAATTACACGATCTTCTGGTGCTGGTAACCAGGGTAGAGTATCTCAACAGGAACACAGAACGGGTGATTCAGATGCAGAGGGGAGTACATCATCGCCTTCATCTATTGTGTCTGAAAAAATGGAAAGCATACTCGAACAGGATTTTGACAACGTCCAGACTACAGAGTTGGGTGGTTCAACTGGTAACAGCCCATCGTCAGAGAGTAGAAGAAAGTACCGAGTTAATATTCTTCGCTGTGAGAGCTTAGCTTCACTGGCCCCATCAACACTTGAAAGACTACTTCTCAGGGACTATGACATTATGGTGTCTATGATTCCTTTAGGACAATGTCAGGAAGAAACTTGACAGTTCTTCATTATTTCTCCTTTAACAAAAGCTATTATTGGTTCAGTTTCCAGGCTTGAAGGTTTTGTTTCAAACAAGGACCAGTCATACGAAGATCCAATTGAAGAGTAAGTAGTTTCCTTCAGTAGTACTCTTTGACACTATAATGAGCTACATTCTATATGCACATATGTAGTGCATTTGTAGCTTTGTCTGTAGCTGTTAAAGTCAATCTACACTTTTCCATACTGCAGGCTACTATATGCAGTATTCGTTGTATCAAGTGAAAATGCTACAGTTGCTGAATTGGCTGCAACTTTACAGGCTGACCTTTTTCAGCTCCAGGCAGCTGCATCATTTGCATGTCGACTGGGTTGGGCTGTAAAACTTTTGGATACCGACTCTGTTCTTAGATATTCAAGTAGTTCTGCACTGCCGAGCAACCTTCTTAGCGACGATGATGATGGTTCACGTACGAGTATCACCTCAGAAAAGTCCGGTCATGAGTTGCTTATCAATGATTCTGATGGACACAGGAAAATTTCTGGGGCTTCTTATGTAGGTTTCATTGTGGACGCTAATGTAACTTCATACTTGATGATGGGATCACTGTCACCAGGTTAGATTCCCATGTTATTTCGTAGATAATTTTCTTTTCTAAGTGGCAATCTTTCAATATCACTGTTCTGAATGTGCTAAATCCAATATTCTGATCGAAGTTGGGCAGCTGGTTCAAGTGATGGTTGCATAACTCTGATAACACTTCTTGGCGCAGTGGCATAGTGCACTAATCCTTCCTCACTGACCTATTACAGGATTAAAGTCTCATGCGGTAACGCTATACGAGGCCGGAAAACTTGGGGATTCTTGCATTGCTGATCTATGTAAGGATCTTGAAAGTTTAGAAGGAAAAAAGTTTGAGGGTGTGCTGCAGGAATTTGCAAATCATGCTTTTAGCCTTCGATGCTTCCTTGAGTGTCTGCTGTCTGGCGGAACTTCACCAAATGAAACTAATGGTAAGACAAGTGAAACAGAAAATCAGGAGTGCTCCTTTCATGATGCTTCAAATACCCCTTCAACTAATGAGACCATTAAAGATGGTGTTGGTAATGCTGTCGAGAGCAATGATAGCCCACTTAGAATTACACAATCTTCTGGTACTGGTAACCAGGGTAGAGTATCTCAACAGGAACACAGAACGGGTGATTCAGATGCAGAGGGGAGTACATCATCGCCTTCATCTATTGTGTCTGAAAAAATGGAAAGCATACTCGAACACGATTTTGACAACGTCCACACTACAGATTTGGGTGGTTCAACTGGTAACAGCCCATCGTCAGAGAGTAGAAGAAAGTACCGAGTTAATATTCTTCGCTGTGAGAGCTTAGCTTCACTGGCCCCATCAACACTTGAAAGACTACTTCTCAGGGACTATGACATTATGGTGTCTATGATTCCTTTTCCATCTTCATCAGTTTTACCTAGCTCTGCTGGCCTTGTACATTTTGGTCCGCCTTCTTACTCTTCCATGACACCTTGGATGAAGCTGGCTTTGTATACATCAGGGTCTTGTGGCCCAATATCTGCGGTTTTTATGAAAGGGCAGCGATTGAGGCTGCTTCCTGAACCATTAGCCAGATGCGAGAAGGCACTTATATGGTCATGGGATCAATGTGTGGTGGGTGGATTAGGAGGCAATTTCGAAGGTAACTTGGTGAAAGGAAGTCTTCTATTGCATTACTTGAACTCAGTGACAAAATATTCTGCTGTGATAGTACAGCCACTAAGCATGGAAGATCTTGATGAAACTGGAAATATTATCACCATGGATGTCCCATTGCCTCTGAAAAATGCAGATGGTTCTATCGCATCCACGATAGCTGGCTCTAATTTGCCTGAGGAGCAAGTCAAAAATTTGATTTTATTATTAGAAGACCTTTCCAGTAAAGTTGAATTGAGCACAGTTGGTTATCTTCGTTTGTAGTGCATTTGTAGCTTTGTCTGTAGCTGTTAAAGTCAATCTACACTTTTCCATACTGCAGGCTACTATATGCAGTATTCGTTGTATCAAGTGAAAATGCTACAGTTGCTGAATTGGCTGCAACTTTACAGGCTGACCTTTTTCAGCTCCAGGCAGCTGCATCATTTGCATGTCGACTGGGTTGGGCTGTAAAACTTTTGGATACCGACTCTGTTCTTAGATATTCAAGTAGTTCTGCACTGCCGAGCAACCTTCTTAGCGATGATGATGATGGTTCACGCACGAGTATCACCTCAGAAAAGTCTGGTCATGAGTTGCTTATCAATGATTCTGATGGACACAGGAAAATTTCTGGGGCTTCTTATGTGGGTTTCATTGTGGACGCTAACGTAACTTCATACTTGATGATGGGATCACTGTCACCAGGTTAGATTCCCATGTTATTTCGTAGATAATTTTCTTTTCTAAGTGGCAATCTTTCAATATCACTGTTCTGAATGTGCTAAATCCAATATTCTGATCGAAGTTGGGCAGCTGGTTCAAGTGATGGTTGCATAACTCTGATAACACTTCTTGGCGCAGTGGCATAGTGCACTAATCCTTCCTCACTGACCTATTACAGGATTAAAGTCTCATGCGGTAACGCTATACGAGGCCGGAAAACTTGGGGATTCTTGCATTGCTGATCTATGTAAGGATCTTGAAAGTTTAGAAGGAAAAAAGTTTGAGGGTGTGCTGCAGGAATTTGCAAATCATGCTTTTAGCCTTCGATGCTTCCTTGAGTGTCTGCTGTCTGGCGGAACTTCACCAAATGAAACTAATGGTAAGACAAGTGAAACAGAAAATCAGGAGTGCTCCTTTCATGATGCTTCAAATACCCCTTCAACTAATGAGACCATTAAAGATGGTGTTGGTAATGCTGTCGAGAGCAATGATAGCCCACTTAGAATTACACAATCTTCTGGTACTGGTAACCAGGGTAGAGTATCTCAACAGGAACACAGAACGGGTGATTCAGATGCAGAGGGGAGTACATCATCGCCTTCATCTATTGTGTCTGAAAAAATGGAAAGCATACTCGAACACGATTTTGACAACGTCCACACTACAGATTTGGGTGGTTCAACTGGTAACAGCCCATCGTCAGAGAGTAGAAGAAAGTACCGAGTTAATATTCTTCGCTGTGAGAGCTTAGCTTCACTGGCCCCATCAACACTTGAAAGACTACTTCTCAGGGACTATGACATTATGGTGTCTATGATTCCTTTTCCATCTTCATCAGTTTTACCTAGCTCTGCTGGCCTTGTACATTTTGGTCCGCCTTCTTACTCTTCCATGACACCTTGGATGAAGCTGGCTTTGTATACATCAGGGTCTTGTGGCCCAATATCTGCGGTTTTTATGAAAGGGCAGCGATTGAGGCTGCTTCCTGAACCATTAGCCAGATGCGAGAAGGCACTTATATGGTCATGGGATCAATGTGTGGTGGGTGGATTAGGAGGCAATTTCGAAGGTAACTTGGTGAAAGGAAGTCTTCTATTGCATTACTTGAACTCAATGACAAAATATTCTGCTGTGATAGTACAGCCACTAAGCATGGAAGATCTTGATGAAACTGGAAATATTATCACCATGGATGTCCCATTGCCTCTGAAAAATGCAGATGGTTCTATCGCATCCACGATAGCTGGCTCTAATTTGCCTGAGGAGCAAGTCAAAAATTTGATTTTATTATTAGAAGACCTGTCCAGTAAAGTTGAGTTGAGCACAGTTGGTTATCTTCGCTTAGTAAGGCTTCACAGGGTAAGTGAATCCAGCGATCTACCTGAGGATGAATGTTATGCGTGGATACCTTTGAGCTTGGAATTTGGAATTCCTTTGTTCAATCCAGAGTTATGTGGAAGAATATGTGAGCGGGTGGTCGAGTCACATATACTTCAAAAAGATGATATCACAGAACATTATGAGACAATGCAGATTGTGAAAAAACAGTTAAGAGAACTCTGCACCGAGTATCAAGCAACTGGTCCAACAGCAAGGTTATTCAATCAGCGGGGAGGCTCAAAGAACACATCGCCACGCAAACTATTCAACATTGCGAGTGGCAGATGGAGCCCATTTCATGATCCGTCAATGCATACCAATGGAGGTTCCCCACATGAACACGAGCGCGCAAAACCTCCAAAAAAGCAGAGATGCTTCACTGAAGTTCTGAGCTTTGATGGTAACATCCTCAGGTATATATTTCTAAAGGGCTCTAAAGAACCCCTTTGTTGCTTCTCTTGTATAGTTATTGATATGATTGTGGTGATCCTAATATCTGTAGCTGACTTGTTATCGTGCTATGGATCTCGGTAGGTCATACGCACTCACTCCTGTGTATGAGGCTGCTACAAGATCTGTCTCTGAAGATCAACCATCACCAGTACCGAAACCAGATCATGAAGATGCAAACAGCAAGGATGTTGCCTTACCGGGAGTCAATATGATATTCGATGGAGCCGAGTTGCACCCTTTCGACATTGTTGCTTGTCTCCAAGCTCGTCAACCTCTCTCATTGATATCTGAGGCGTCGGCAGGATCATTGGCCACGAAATGACAACTCTATGCTGTATCCAAGCACAATTGAGGTCTTTTTTTTTATGTGAGTGCTCTCACGTGTTTTAGAGCTTGGTCGGAAAATTTCCATAACATGGGGTTAGGTTATAGTGATTCATTTGATTTATGATGGGTCGTATGTATAGATACATCAATCACTAATGGAATACTGACTTGACTATAGGATACTGATGAAAATGTACAGTGCTTGCTTTCAGTAGACGTTACAATGGAGGTTCTTACATGGGTGCTTAAAAAAAAAGGAAAAGGTTTACTCGTGGCACTATGCTTATATTGAAGAAAAGGTGCTTACGCACTTGATGCTTAAGGTGTTTAGAAGGCGGTGACACCTATTTAAGCATATTTTGAATGGTAGGAAAGAATCTTTGAATGGGTGTTTAATATTTTTTGTTTTTGCTCTAAGAAATTCTTCTAATCACCGTGCATTGTACATGCGAAATTGCTTCACATCCGACGTAAACGTCCAACTGTGTCGTACGGCTACTCACGGCGCAATATGCATTGTGGGTCAACAAGGTTCTTGTAAATGCCCTAAAACAGTTTAGTTTCATCTTCCTGGCCGTGGCCGGTGTGTTTCTTTCACTTCCCCCTTCAATCTTTCATAACAATGGTGGTTCTCGTATTTTGTTTTTTTTGAAAACCACCTTTTATTCCTTTAGACGATTTTTTTTTTGAAAAAGTAGCGTAAAACAATTCGTTTTGATGCCCCGTCCGCAGTGACTGGGCCAAATGTACAAGCCCAGCTAAGATTACACAGATCGAGCCCATGGCAAACGGAGACGACAACAAAATATAGAAGTATCAGCGCAGCCACTCCTCGACCTTCCTCCATGGCCGTTAAGCCCATACCAACCCCCGCCGCCGCCGCCGTCCTCCATGGAGACCACCAAGTCGCCGCCGCTCTACTCGCCGCCGCGGGAGCCCTCCGCGGC
>LAPY01003159.1:9138-27728 GCA_000970635.1 Eragrostis tef | reverse complement strand
TCCCCGCGTGCGTCCCCCACACGAACGGCACCGAGCCGGGCTGATCCGCCCAGTAGTAGCGGAACGACAGGTTGCCCGGCGCGGAGGCCTCCTTGGTGAGCAGCCGCTCGTAGAACTTGCCGTCCTGCTTGATGCGCAGCGGGCTCTGCGGCGAGACGCCGCGGCGAGGGCTCGCGCCGGGCGGCGGCAGCGGCAGAGCCTGCTGGTCCGGCACGCTGGGAGGCATCTCCCCCTCTCGGACCGATGTCACCGAGGAACGGTCCAAAGTCTCGTGCGGCCGGGCGGGCTCGTGTGCTCTGGTGCAGGTGGAAAGGACGCATCGTCTTATAGAGCGGATCTTCCTCGGTGGTTGGACGTCACTTTTCGTACATACGTACGCTTGCGAAACGATGGGGCGCCATGTCCATCGCTGCAGTCGTCAACAGGGCGCGCCACCGAATGACACGGCGGCGTGAGCGGGGAGCTGGATATGCATGGCCCAATCGGTTATCGAGTACCATGCACTTCATCAGTTTGGTACAGCGCCATGCCGAATGTAAATGAAGAGAACACTAGTTTTTTTCAGTACGGTAAAATTCTTCCGTCTGTTGCTTCTGAACATTTCTTTTTCCTTCTCAATTGGGTACTTGGTTATCAGTATGTCACACTGCAATCCTGCCGAACCTTCGTCGCGTTGAATGGTGGGGCATATTCGCAAATGAGAAGTGAGCAAGAAAATGACTCGAAGCACGGCAACCGTGCGAGAGACAGATATAGCAGTTTACTGACCATGTTGCCTGGAAAATCATGCACGGGGATGCATTGACAACGCCCGCTTGAACTGTAATGAAATCCTTTTGATTTGAAAGATGCCCTGGTTGGGTGATTGACTCAGCAAAGCGATAGATAAGCTAAAGCTTGTTAATTTCTGACGAGGCATTTCGGCCAATGATATTGACGAACATAACATCGAGTCGGTTAGTCAGTCAAGCTCATGAATTTGCTCTTGCGACGTCAGAGGATATCATTGTCCCTACAGGTGTTACAAATTGTATCACTTAGACAATTTGCAAGAATCATGAACTCTCCCCTTGCTCAAGTGTTACTTGAGAGTCTGAGTCGGGACCATGTCCGTTAGTAGTTGTCAGCTGCCACAAATTAATCGGAACACTCGCTTCCTGCTACTATTTGTATTCTCTTTGTGGCTTAACTTTGTGCTCCTTCAACGACTATTGATGTAACTGTTCATAATTGCTTTCGAGTCGTATGATCGATCGAGTTGCGTGCTGAGGTGTGCCAAAGGAGATGTTGAACCCTATCATTTTTGTAGCCGTTTTTTATTTCTTGAAGACCATTTTTCAGGTGAAGATCCGCCGTTGATGACTTGATGTAGCGTGGGCTCGAAGCCCACCATAGCCAGCATCACCACCTTCTTGGTTTTTTTTTTGAGATAAATCGACTGATACGACAGAGAAAACCTAGTGGGCCTCTGATGGTCTTCGAATGGGAGGGAGTCCAGCAATGATCGGCCTGCCCGTGCAAAGGTTTCGACCGTCTGTACAAATTGTTGGACTGCGAGTAGTGATGGCCAAACGGGCGGCCCGGCCCGGCACGGCCGAATCAATTTCGGGCTGGCCCGGTGTTATTTCGTGCCGTGCCGGGCCAGCCCATGGGCTCTCCCCTCGGCCCATGGCACGGCACGCAATGGGGTAATTTGTGCCAGGCCCGACAGCCCGTTTTAAATGTCAGCCCATTTAGTTTTTGTTGAAGAAACTTGATGTTAAATGGTCCAAAAATAGATGCTAGTAAGGAGAATTGAACTTGAGGCCTCGTAGATAAAAAAGAATAGACTTACCACTAGGCCAAAACTACTAGTTGAAAACATATAAACTAAAAATATATTTAATAAAACTTAATCGTGCCGTGCCGTGCCGCTCAAAATTCATCGGGCCATGCCGTGCTTGGGCCAGGCCAAAAATTGCGTGCTTCGTGTCCGCCCGTTTGGCCCGGCCTATTTGGCCATCACTAACTGCGAGGTCAAACATTTTTTTTGTTGGACTGCTGTTTGTCTGATTTTAGACCCATTAAAACTGCGTACTACAGCCCAAACATGTTTACCGTTATGATTTGCATTGCATCGCTCACCTACTATCTAGAAGCTCTTTATATAGTGATGTAGGTAGACATATTTGGTTTATTTCACCACCGGTATCTGTACCTCTGTTTCTCTTGACAATGAATAAAAGATAAAGGTTTCTCAAAAAAAAAAAAGAATCTATCTCATAAAATAAACTTGAATTAATCAACTAATTTAATGATGTTGCATCCATTTTTTGTTTAATAAAATAATGTTGTATCAGAAAAGGTTCCATTGTTTAAGATGAAAAGTTTGTCTTACAAATTCATGTGTACAATTGGTATGTTCCAAAATCAATAAAATTAAACTGCATCGAGAATTAATGGTGTATCAGAAAAAATTCCATTGAACCATATTTTATAGAAAATGTTCATATTTATAATTTAAACTTGGTATAATAATCTCCTCCAAAACTAAGGACCTTAAAAGTTCCAACCATCAGAAATGAGAAGTTCTATTTCAATAATCAAAGTTTCCCTTCGTTGAGAAGAAAATTCTAAAAAAGAAGCTCCTTGAGTGACTAGAAAACTTTCATGTTCAATCAAATCCACATGTATAATTGTTTCATTTCAAAAACGTAATATTAAATATTAAGATCTTGATTATCTTGATTATCAAAGAATTTGCACGGTGGAGAAAAATCGCTCCAGGTTACTTGTTCAATACAGAGCTTAAGAGAGCGACCAAGTAAGATCGTGAAAGCAGAAACTGATGAAGAGCGACGCCAATAAACAGCATCAAACCATAATGTTAAAAAAGGAGGTTGACGACGACGCAGGAGGATGGTGCCACAAGGCTTGGGCGGTTCACCCACCCATTCCATCGCAGGCACAACCAATGGATACGACGTGTTAGCTTAGGTTTTAGTATCCTTCCAATAGGGACATCTCTACAACATATACTTCCAGGCAGTGATACATGTCTTCCACAATGCCCAGAGCTTAAAAATTCCTATTACTGGACGCTGTGAACGGACATCCACCAGACCACCTGTGAACTTTGTGCACTCCTATTCAGAAAGGGCATTGTCCCTTCTTGTGCGAGTGCGATTCGTGATTGATGCACCCATAATTTATTGCCTTAGTCTTTCTTTCTCTTAATTTTCATTAAACAATAACGAGTGGGTACAAGACAGGCTTTACATGGGAATCAAATGCAAAGAAGAAAAGAAAACGGTATAGTAGCTCGCCTATATAACTTCCATTTCCACTAGATAGTAGGATACAGAACCATACCACGCAGTTCATTTGGTCGAGGAATTGGTGGCAAGGCAGTTCCGCCACCTCCATCGATGGAAGAGCGAGAAGTTAAGGAGAAGGTTCCTCTGTTGGAGGCCAGCAGGCCGGCGGCCGACGGAGATGGCGGCAATGTGGAGGAAGAAGAAGAGGACATTGACGACTCGTCGTTGTCCTTGGGCCGGCGTGTCACGACTCAGCATACAGGAACATCTGGTTATCCAGTCAGTAAACTGTTACAACAACAACAACAATGTTCGTGTACGCACCATATATGTCACATTTCTACGCCACGGGGAGGAAACTGATGAAGACCTTCGCGGCGAGGGGGACGGCCACCAGCATCTCGACGACGGGGATGACGTTGCTCAGGTGCACCACCCACGCCGCCGCGTTCTTGTCGCGCCGCCGGGACGCGCAGAGCGGCCCGGCCACCCGGGCCAGGCTGGACACGATGGCGGCGAGCAAGGTGAGGACGAGCATAACCTCCAAGCCTTGTGGCACCATCCTCTTGCGTCGTCGTCAACCTCCTTTTTGATGCTGTTTATTGGCGTCGCTCTTCATCGGTTTCTGCGTTGGGCATGAACCCCCACTTCGAGAACAAACATCAAATGCAGTCACGGGCTAGCCATCCGTTGTCATCTCTACAACATATACTTCCAGGCAGTGATACATGTCTTCCACAATGTCCAGAGCTTAAAAATTCCTATGAACATTACTGGACGCTGTGAACGGACATCCACCCGACCACCTGTGAACTTTGTGCCCTCCTTTTCAGAAAGGACATTGTCCCCTTCTTGTGCGAGTGCGATTCGTGATGGATGCACCCATAATTTATTGCCTGGCAGGAGCATAATCTGTCTTTTTAAGGTAGTGGGGAGGGGAGCTGGGAGATCGGTCTCTAACTTAGTTTTCATTAAACAATAACGAGTAGGTATAAGACCGGGTTTACATGGAAATGCAAAGAAGAAAAGAAAACAGTATAGTAGCTCGCCTATATAGCTTCAATTTCCACTAGAGACAGAACCATACCACGCAGTTCATTTGGTCGAGGAATTGGTGGCAAGGCAGTTCCGCCACCTCCATCGATGGAAGAGCGAGAAGTTAAGGAGAAGGTTCCTCTGTTGGAGGCCAGCAGGCCGGCGGCCGACGGAGATGGCGGCAATGTGGAGGAAGAAGAAGAGGACATTGACGACTCGTCGTTGTCCTTGGGCCGGCGTGCGTGGGAGGAGAACAAGAAGCTGTGGGTGGTGGCGGGGCCGTCCATCTGCACGCGCTTCTCCACCTTCGGCGTCGCCGTCATCAGCCAGGCCTTCATCGGCCACATCGGCGCCACCGAGCGCGATCGTCTCCACCGTCCTCATGCGCTTCAGCGGCGGCATACTCGTAAGTCGTCGTTACTCGTTAACATGCATGCGAGGTTAATTTGTTACTTTGTATAGCAGGCAACATATATAGAAATGAGTTTGCATATGTGCTGTGAGTGTCTGAATTGTAATGTGTAATCGAAAAAAAAACGAATCTAACTACGTGTCTCATGCACATTGTCATAAACTGCAGCTGGGCATGGCGAGTGCGCTAGAGACCTTGTGTGGGCAATCCTACGGTGCTAAGCAGTACCACATGTTGGGCATCTACCTACAGCGCTCCTGGATCATCCTCTTTGCCAGTGCCATAATCCTCCTTCCGATCTACATCTTCACCGAACCACTCCTAATTGCCCTTGGCCAGGATCCTAAAATCTCCGCTGTGGCCGGCACCATCTCGCTTTGGTACATCCCGGTCATGTTCGCCTGTGTCTGGTCCTTCACGCTCCAAATGTACCTGCTGGCGCAAAGCAAAAATATGATTATAACATACCTTGCCGTGCTCAACATTGGCCTCCATCTCGTCTTATCATGGCTTATGACCGTCAAATTCCAGCTCGGCCTTGCAGGGGTCATGGGATCCATGGTTATTGCCATGTGGATCCCAGTATTTGGGCAGCTTGCCTTCGTCTTCTTTGGTGGTTGCCCCCTGACATGGACAGGGTTCTCATCTGCTGCACTAACTGACCTGGGTGCCATCACCAAGCTCTCATTATCTTCTGGTGTGATGATCTGGTAAGAGCAATAACATTTGAATATTCATACACGGTTTCAGAAAAAAGAATCACAGATGACCACAAAAGTATAGCAATCATCAAACCATAACCTATTATATTTTTTTGATCATGATTTTCAGACGACAAAGAAAAATCATTGCTATGCATTTTCTTTTCAGTTTGGAATTGTGGTACAACACCATATTGGTATTTCTAACAGGGTATATGAAGAATGCAGAGATTGCTCTTGATGCCCTTTCAATATGGTAACATATAGATCACTCAAACTTTGGTCTTTCTTTCAAATTGGTACTAACTCTGGAACAATGGCAACTTACTAGTGCACACATGCAATGGTACTCAATATTTATCTGGTCACAAACAACATAATTGAGCATTCTAGTATATATTGTTAAATGCGCAGCCTTAATATCAATGCTTGGGAGATGATGATTTCTGTCGGGTTTTTGTCTGCAACAGGGTAGCTTCTTAATCTTTAGCTTTTTATTCAGTGCTTCTACTTTACACAATTTTGATGTTAATGCAATGTATCGTCAGAGTGCGGGTTGCAAATGAGCTCGGTGCTGGAAGTGCAAGAAGAGCCAAGTTCGCAATCTTCAATGTGGTCATCACGTCTTTCTCGATTGGATTTGTATTTTTCATACTCTTCCTAATCTTCCGTGGAAGTCTTGCTTACATATTTACCGAGAGTCGAGCAGTAGCCAACGCAGTTGCTGATCTTTCAACTCTGCTAGCCTTCTCCATTTTGTTAAACAGTGTTCAACCAGTGCTATCAGGTATGCTTATTAATTTGACCCAATGATAAGCACATTACAACCACTGTAGCTTTTGAACTGACATTTTCGCTTGATTATCTGTAGGTGTTGCTGTTGGCGCAGGATGGCAAAGCGTAGTTGCTTATGTTAACATTATATCATACTACGTGATTGGCATCCCTCTTGGAGCAGTACTAGGCTATTGGGTGGGATTTCATGTGAAGGTAAAAAAAAAGTGGACTATGTAGTTGGTTATTGCCATTACGTTAGGTCCATCTTAGCTTAAGTTTAGTTCCTCAATCCATTTGGTCGTTTGTTGAAGGGTATTTGGATTGGCATGCTGCTCGGAACACTAGTCCAAACTATCGTGCTTCTGTTCATAACATTAAGGACGGATTGGGAAAAACAGGTTACCTTGATTCATTGCAATCGAATTGGATGATAAAAGGATTGCGAGGAGATTGGAAAATATGCTAAAATATTTTTTTAATTTGTATTTTATAGGTAGAGATTGCTCAAGAAAGATTGCAGAGATGGTACATGGAAGAGAACAGAGGATTGCAAACATCGAGGGGAAATGCTTGAATTGGCCCTTGAAGTGGGCCTTGGTTTACAAACAAACTTGTGCAATGGTGATACCTTAGCAGATGTTATATACTTTCCCACCATTTCAAGATTGAGGTAAGAGGACTTTCACGCAAATGAAGGTGGAAACTCTGTTTAAAGTTATCTGGAGTGTGTTCCTCCTTAAGCCAAGAAGAAATGAAAGGGAGCATCAGCAGTAGTGGTTCTCAAGTATAAAAAAAGAACAAGCAATATAAGTGATTATCAGCAATAGCAGTTAGAACGACACATCTCAGTTTCTTGTCTTAGGATGATTTTAGGCTCCATGTTTTTGATATCATATTTATTATGCATTCTGTCTCAAGAACTTTATGTTGGGTGTTGTGTGCTAGTTTGCTGAATGTGACCAGTAACAATGTGTCAGTCAGTCCGCAGGCAAACAGCAAAAGTAAGACCCAACACAGGGCTATTACAGCTATGAAGCAGCAATGCTTGAAGTTCAATACATTACTGATACTATTTCCATGTCATTTTGTGTGCGGGAAAAAATATTCACACTGACTACAAACAGAGTCACGACTCAGCATACAGGAACATCTGGTTATCCAGTCAGTAAACTGTTACAACAACAACAACAATGTTCGTGCGCTCATGTTTCAGTTCTATGCCACGGGGAGGAAACTGATGAAGACTTTCGCGGCGAGGGGGACGGCCACCAGCATCTCCACGACGGGGATGACGTTGCTCAGGTGCACCACCCACGCCGCCGCGTTCTTGTCTCGCCGGGACGCGCAGAGCGGCCCCGCCACCCGGGCCAGGCTGGAGACGATGGCGGCGAGCAAGGTGAAGACGAGCGCCTTTGTGTACACGTCGTACTCCGGCGTCCCGAGCATCGCCGCGTACGCCGCGCCCAGCATGGCGAAGCCGAACGTCGCCACGACGGCGGTGGGCAGCACCTCCGTCTTGTGCTCCGCGGCGCCATCGCCCTGGCCCTGCGACGCCGCGGCAGCCTCGTCATCAGAGAGCAGGGTCACGGCGTAGTACATGGCGGCGACGGCGATCTCCGGAAAGAGCGCGAGCACGGTGTCGCCGCCGAGGAACTCCTGCCCCAGCGTCACCGCGGTGAGCCCGAGCACGGCGATGACGGCGTCCTTGAGGCACCTGAGGATGGACAGCACCCTGCCCCTCGCGGCCTCGGTCCCGTACCCGAGCGGCATGCAGGTGGCCACCACCAGGAACACGGCGAGCGCCGAGGCCAGGAACGACACGGAGATGTCCAGCCGGTGGCCCAGCGCCTGGAAGCTCGCGTTGTTGAGGTACCCGAACACGAGCGTCGTCTGCACAGCGAAGGCCGTCGCCGACGCGAACAGCGCCACCTTGCGCCCGCTCTTGATCGCCGCCTCGAACGCCTCGTCGCGCAGGCTGTCCTCCGTCGGCGCCGCGCGGAGCGCGAGCATGCCGATCATGACCTGCACGGGGAGCAGGTTGAGCGCCAGCATCCCGTTCCCTTCGTTGATGAGGACCAGCAGCAG
This sequence comes from Eragrostis tef, assembly GCA_000970635.1. Classification (NCBI taxonomy): domain Eukaryota; kingdom Viridiplantae; phylum Streptophyta; class Magnoliopsida; order Poales; family Poaceae; genus Eragrostis; species Eragrostis tef. The sequence continues at coordinate 19,422 of LAPY01003159.1, read as the reverse complement.
GGAGTTGGTCGCGACCAGCGATGTGCCGCTGGTGAGGCAGAGGACCTGGAGGACCCTGATGTGCCCCCGGTGCAGCTTCCTGCATTCTGACAGGCACAGTTTCAGGTAGAGCAGCAGGAGCCCGGAGAGGTATGCGACGACCAGGAAGCAACCGCCGGCCACCAGGACGTGCCGGTGCAGCTTGACGTCTTTGCCCACTGTGAATGCTGCGGTAGAGATGCCAGTTGCAGCGGCGATGGAGACTTGAGCAAACGAGCTGCTGCGCTTCAGTATCTTCTTGCCTTGGTGTTCCTCTACGTCATTCTTGGGAGAAGCATTCTTCTCTGGGTCATCCATTGTACTCTTTACCTTCAAAAGAAAGTTTCATTGGGTCATTAACAAATTATATCTATCAAAAGGTTAAGCTGATCTCAGAATCTGTCAATTAAGCCACAAACATTGCAGACAGTGCAGTTAACTGCTAAACTTCAGATTTGATGTTAGAGATGTAATCAAATAGGCATACTACCTATGATTACCTGTTACTGTCGTTATGACAGGCTTGTTAGTTCAAATTTGAATTACTTTGCTTGTCCTAACGACAAGAAAAGAAAATGTGAGGGAGTGCTTCATAAAACAGGACACATAAACATCATACATACTGATATTTGACAAAAACATGGTGAGAAGATATTTCAAAATAGTCAACTATCCTTCTGCAAAGTTGTGCGCTGAATCTCACAATAAGCATCGGTATCTCTAACTACAGAATTCTAATCAACTCATACTCCCATTCTCCTAATAAAAACAGTACTTTCTTCAACGGCTCTGTCAACATGACTACCCTTCAAAACTTTCTGAGACAACAAGCTACTAACAAATAAATTCAGATGGAAATGCTGACTACATAAGGTTAGGTAGGATAAATTTTCTTCAAGAAACAGATGTGGTGAAGCATGGAAGTCATTCTTAAGAGAGCGTAAGAATAGGCAATGTCGTAACCTTACTCCTAAACTTCAGTCCATGCCTTTAACACACCAATACATATGTCAGATGTAGCCAACTGAGAATGAGGTCTTGCAAAAATAAATTCTACTAACGGAAGTCATATAAAAAAGAATGGAGTAATTGATGACATCGATTTAGTGTTAAGAATCTGTGTCAGGAAGGCCTACCATAAAGATTAAGGGATGATATCTGCTGATATTTGACAAGAAGACAAGAATTAAGTTCCTTAAAACGAACTTGAACTCTTTCAAGATAGTGTGCCGTTATCTCAATAATTTAACACTGTATTTTCCAACTACTGAATCAACTGCTTCAATCTTTATTGTTCGTTACATCAAAGTTATATGATTGTAGAATTTCTCTAAATAAAAACATTTGTTTTTCAGTGGATCTGTCCATATGATCACCATACGGTTTCCCCCCTGGGTTGAAGCGTATAAACCAGCTAACAGATCGTTCGAGAAATAAAACTACTCCCTCCGTTCTTTTTTATATGACACCATTGACTTTTTTCGTTACTTTGACCTTTCGTCTTATCTATAAATATTTGTGTAAATAGCTAAGTATATAAGTTAGCTTTAAAGTGCTTTTGATGATGAATCCAATAATATTCATTTCACTTTCAAAAAATAATTATTTAAATCTACATTATTGGTCAAAGTTTAACAAAAAAGTCAACGGTGTCATATAAAAAAGTGTGGAGGGAGTAGCTAACAAATAAGCTGAAATGGAAGTCGTCCTTTTTTGGGAGTGGAGGGTGAATGTAAGACTAGAGGCGATAAACTGATATGTCACTGAAATATGGTAATCCCTTTGACGAGCCAGCATGAGTTTTCTACCGATCTATAAGCTGTGGCATGGTTCATGGATAACATGGAATTTGCTATAGATCAACGCGAAGTCAGAAATTGATGATGGAAGAGTAAAAAAAAGGCACAGAAGCCTGATCAACGCTGGAACGGTTACCTTACTTGTAGATCATACATATGCAACGGATGGACAAGTAACAAGAGAATCCAAGAAAGACGGAAGGAGTTGCCTTTCGGTACCTGTGAAGGAGAAGCGCTTGATGCGACGGCGTTCCCTTTCGTATGATCCATAGACAGCAAGCTCTCGCAGCAGCAGAGTTCTTCACATTAGGAGACGGCCAAATGGAAACGACTTGGTATTATTTCATAACTTGCTGCCTTTCTGGGAAGCTTCTTAATTTGTCATCACTTGCTAAAGCAATTTCTCTGAAAATTGAATACTGTAGATGTCGCTGTTTAACAGTGCTCTCTCCGCCCTTCTTGTTTCACCCTGTAAAGCGATTGGTGAATACGCAAAAAGTTCCTGGCTGCAACTCCAGCCGCGAGAACGCCTTAAACAATATGCGCCTTAACAATTTTTTCAAGATTATATGACTGGGAGCACGAGACTCAATATATTAATCAGTAATAAAGGTTAACTAACCACATACTCCAGTATTGTAAGGCAACTGAGTGGTGTCAATATCAACATACGTTTGCATATAAATATCTATTGTTATTATGCTAATGCTCCTCCGTCTTCATTCACTGAGTCATTATACTGGTCACGATTCACAATTGCAGGCTGTACCAGCAAATAATTGACATTTCCACTGCTCGTCGTATAGCAGAATAATAGAAGTGGGAACAGAGATGTACAGAATCGAAAGGAATCCGGCACATGCTATACCGCGCCATACAGTAGACAAGTTGAAGCGATTAGATTACACCTTTGAAATTAAACAAGAAGCAGATGTAAGTCCCTCTCTTTTGGCTTTCAGTCTGCAGGTAGACTAATCCGAAGTTCCAAGAGACGATTTGGAACGCACTGATGAATTTCTCGGCAAAACATTCGTCTTATCTATAAATATTTGTGTAAATAGCTAAGTATATAAGTTAGCTTTAAAGTGCTTTTGATGATGAATCCAATAATATTCATTTCACTTTCAAAAAATAATTATTTAAATCTACATTATTGGTCAAAGTTTAACAAAAAAGTCAACGGTGTCATATAAAAAAGTGTGGAGGGAGTAGCTAACAAATAAGCTGAAATGGAAGTCGTCCTTTTTTGGGAGTGGAGGGTGAATGTAAGACTAGAGGCGATAAACTGATATGTCACTGAAATATGGTAATCCCTTTGACGAGCCAGCATGAGTTTTCTACCGATCTATAAGCTGTGGCATGGTTCATGGATAACATGGAATTTGCTATAGATCAACGCGAAGTCAGAAATTGATGATGGAAGAGTAAAAAAAAGGCACAGAAGCCTGATCAACGCTGGAACGGTTACCTTACTTGTAGATCATACATATGCAACGGATGGACAAGTAACAAGAGAATCCAAGAAAGACGGAAGGAGTTGCCTTTCGGTACCTGTGAAGGAGAAGCGCTTGATGCGACGGCGTTCCCTTTCGTATGATCCATAGACAGCAAGCTCTCGCAGCAGCAGAGTTCTTCACATTAGGAGACGGCCAAATGGAAACGACTTGGTATTATTTCATAACTTGCTGCCTTTCTGGGAAGCTTCTTAATTTGTCATCACTTGCTAAAGCAATTTCTCTGAAAATTGAATACTGTAGATGTCGCTGTTTAACAGTGCTCTCTCCGCCTTTCTTGTTTCACCCTGTAAAGCGATTGGTGAATACGCAAAAAAGTTACTGGTTGCGACTCCAGCCGCTAGAATGCCTTAAAAAAAATATGTGCCTTCACATTTTTCTCAAGATTATATGACTGGAAGCACGAGACCCAATATATAATCAGTAATAAAGGTTAACTAACCACATACTCCAGTATTGTAAGGCAACTGAGTGGTGTCGATATCAACATACGTTTGCCTATAAATATCTATTGTTATTATGCTAATGCTCCTCCGTGTTCATGTACTCTCAGTTGTACTGGTCATCACGATTCACAATTGCAGGCTGTACCAGCAAAAAATTGACATGTCCACTGCTCCTCTTTTGGCTTTCAGTCTGCAGGTAGACTAATCCGAGGTTCCAAGAGACGATTTGGAACGCACTGATGAATTTCGCGGCAAAACAGTCTTGCATTAAAATAATGGTCAGGCAGCTGTCATGAAATTTGCCTCTTGGCTACCTCCAGAATCTTCGACGACCGAAAGTGTTCGTGTCGGCTTTCGCTTCCGACTAAGCAAACGACTGAATCCGCTGAAGTCTTCGCTTACAGTGGACGAAGGGAAGACTTTATACAGTCAAGGCCTCGCTTGCTCACTTCTGGCGCAGAATGCCTCACCATATCTATGCCACAACGAGCAGGGAATCCACTGAAGATTGAGCTGTAGGTGCAGTGGATCTTGCTGACTGTGTTGCTTGTCGGTATTGGCGGATTCGGTGTGACGAATGATCAACACCGAGTTGCCATAAGTGAATTATACAGACTTTTCTGTGAATTATACAGCTCGAGTCTAGAAAAGTTATATTGCGAAACCATACCTTCTGCACCAGAATGGGGGAAAAGGTGAATAAATTGCCTTTAATAAAAACTGTGAAAAGTGAAGCTCTAAGATGTCACTACAGTAAAACTGATGGCACCGAAGGGCTACAATAGACAACCGTACCAAGACTACAAGCTAACAAGCATATGGACCTGCGTGAGATCTGTTGCGGAAAGAATACCTTAACATCCTCAACACTATGAAAGACCAACACGATCGAGGTAGAGGTCGAAGAAGACCTTGAGCACCAATGGACATGCAACCAGAAATGCCACCAGAGGGAAGACCAGGGTGACGCTGGCGATGCAAATATCGGCGGCGCCTCCCATCTCAGGTATGTGAAACCGGATTGCCAAACGGCTCAAGCTTGACTGAACTGTGAGTAACAGAATGAACATGGCAGCCTTCAGGTACACGCTGTAGTGATCAATCCCCACGGAAGCCGCGTAAAGCCCGGTCATGAGCGTGAATCCCCCCGTGGTAACCATCCGGAGGGTGGAATCATGCTGCGAGGTCTCCTCGCATGGCTGACATGGCGAGAAGAACTTCACAGCGTAGTACAGGACTACAGCGATGGCATCAGCGATGAAGGAGAGCACGACGAAGCCGTCCAGGAACTCCACCGCGACGACCAGCGCCATCATCAACAGTGCCATGAGCACGGCGTGCCGGAACTTCTCGACGATCATGATGAGAGCGTCCAGCATGCTGCTCGGTAGCAGCCTCAGCGGCATGGCGCAAACCATCATCACGATCAGGGAAAGAGTCGAAGTAGCGTAACACACGGCGAGATCCAGAGGTGGATCATGTTTGCCTTGATGGACGCCAGGATTTTTGAGGTAGCCGAAGACGACAGCCCCCTGAAGAGTGAAGGAGACAATAGTGCCAATGAAGGCCATGTCAAAGGCGCCCTTCATAGTCCCATCGTACCTCGAGCTGCTATCAGGCGTGGAGCTGCTGCCAGGCGTTGAACTACTGCCAGGAGTGGAGCTGCTGCCAGGTGTGGACCTGGGTTGCTCCTCCATCCATGCTCCAGCGCTCGTCAGCACACTGACAAGTACAATCACCGGCGCGAGGATACCTGCGAGAACCTTACTGTTTTTGTTTGTGATGATGACGAGGACAGTGTCGGCCAGGATCAGCATCATGCCGGTGACCGCGATGAGGGCGGTTAGAAACCGATACCAGGCACGGCATTGCCGGCCATGCTGGGACACGAAGATCTCGAACATGACTAGGACCACGCCGCACATGAAGGTCATGAACACAAAGAGGCCCTCGGCGACGAGGAGGTTGCTGAGGTGAGCTTTGGTGTGGCTAGTGGTTGAGTAAAGGGGTACCATGTCCTTGTAGTTTGATAGTGCCGCCGTGATGAACACCATAATTGCGGAAAGAACCGCTGCGCAGAAGGTTTTTATTCGGTCTGATTCTGATTTCTCCAGTTCTGTAGCAGCTATCGCTCCAGCCGATCCATTTCCAAGGTGAGATGATCTTGTTTCAGTGCCTGATATTAATAAGGAGTTCGCCACCTACACAAGGGGAAGAAAATGAACGAGTTAGTCCTGCGAGGGATAAATAACTTTCATGAAACCGGCTTAGTTAATAGGCTGATCTCAGAAGGGACAATCTATTAGATTTGCATCATCCTTACACAACCCTAGAATCAAGTCCTTCATTAAATTTTTCTGCATCCAAATCATAAAAGTGCATAGGCAATATTTACTAAAATTTGGCTGCATGCTGGAGAATACACTACAAATAGCATAGCACATAAAAATGCTAGAAACAAATTATAGGTGCATAATAATGGTGGAATTTCAAATGATAAAACAGAGTACTAGAACACCATAGGCTGTCAAAGCCTGGAGGAAGATCACATATTATGGAAATTACCCGCAGCGGTAGCTCCATTTCTCTGTCCATGCTCGTCTGGCTGATGGAGAACATGCTGTTCACCGTCCACAACAGCTGGTAGAGGTGGGAGTGAACTCCTGAACTAGGAGTAGTTAAGCCAGGAAGTTTTATGACTTGGGAGTCACCGTGGTCTGAGAAAGTCTCCTTTGAGGTAGACACGCAGAAAGTCTCTTTTGAGGTAGACTCGCAACAAGATCTCTGCGATGGACTGAAGGACAGCTTTAAATCATTGTCCTTTCATCCACCAAACACCAAAACAACAGTCGTTGGAACCTCATATGACCATCACCATGAAGCAGTGTTGCATGTGGACTAGAATTTTCATTTGACCATCACAGTGAAGCAGTGTTGACTGCGGACTAGGTGTTTGATGGCAGGAAGATATGACTGGAAATTTGGCTTTTGTTTGTACTTCTCCAGGAGAAGAGAAGTTTAAACCATTTGTGAGAGGTACACAATTCAGAGCACGAAAAATCTCAATCATTTCCTCCTTCCTCAAAGGAAAAGGTCTCCCCGCCATCTGTGACTCTCTGTAAGCATAAGTTCCTCATCATTAGCATGTATTCCTTTACAGATAGACGAACTTGCTACATAAAGGATAAACTTGTGAATTGCAATAAAGAAAATATAAATAAACTGATGACATAAATGAACTTCCTACATAAATGACAAACTTGTGAATTGCAAGGTGAAAGCGCAGTAAATACAAATGGCATGTCTCAAGCCTAGTTCCACTATTGATGAATGATGCCTTACTTGCATTTCTGTCCAGGTCTTCGTGATGTTTTCCATCTCCAGTGAGGACATTGAAATGCAAAGAACAGAAAGTTGCAGTATATTTAACAAATTGCTGCCTAATATTCGAGATGGGAATCAGCAAGCTTCCTACATGGGAAATACAGAGAGTACTAACATCTGGCATCAAATATCCGTCAACAAACATAAAATGAGGTCAGAAAGGATAAAGCCAAAGCCCACTGGACAGCATCTATTCATAACAGTCAGGCAATAGATCAAACAAGGAAAGACTTTTCAATCATCAAAATTCATACAACTCAACAAAAGCTGGTCAATTGTTATTATCCTTTCCAAAATTTTGGTTTGACATTCAGATGTATTCTCTTGTGGATTCCAAATTGAAACACATGACATTTCTGTAGTACATACAGGCATACATCTTTACACTTCCAGAAGAATAAGAAGAAAATAATAGGGCGAGGGGCAAATGAATACAACTATGAACTACAACGTAGAAGGATCTATGAATTACCAGTTGCCAGTTAGAACTAGTTCTTTTGTTGCTCTGAAGCTATTGGCAATTGCAAATTGTCCAACGGTTCTTGTACTGACGGATGTTCTGGTTGATCTAAGGCAATTAGCGGTTGCAAATGGTCCAGCGGTTCTTGTGCTGGCAACTGTGCTTCAACTAAGCCCTGGTGCTCCTGCTGTGGCAATGATGGCTGCAACTGATCTTGTGCCTGCTGTGGCGAGAATGCCGACTGCGGCTGCTGTCCTTGCATAGTTGCTTGTGAATGCAGGTGCTGATCACCTTGCCAAACCCAAACAATATCCTTGAGCGCTGGCCTTATCTCTTCTTTCACTAGCTTTTGATACTCCATAGTGTCCCCACTCGACTTTTTCAACTCAACTAAGAGCAAAGAAGGGGCAACCTCAAAAATCTCCGCATCAAGCTCAAGAATACCCTTCTTTCCTTCCTTCGGAGCAGCCAATTTCAACGTTCCATTTTCTTTTTTCTTAACTTTCAGCTTTAAACGTCTGGCAAGCTCCTTCAACTTTGTAAAAACTGTTGTCGCGGGCTGCCTGGTGGTAAATCGTTCTTCCCTACGAGCATACATATCATCAAAAAACCCAGACAGATCAAACCCTGTTGAGAGAGAGATGATATCAAATGCGTTCAAGTTTGGGAGACTTAACAACCCTTGATTTCCCTCAGAACTGCTGCACTCTGCTGAGCCGGAAGTTGTAGCTTCACCTGCCAAAGTCTTTTCCGTTGTTTCAGCATCACTTTTCTTTGCATGTATCTCAATTGGTTTCCTGTACCAGACGCTTCTTTTTATCCTTGAGATAGAAATTCTAGTACCTGGATCTGGATCAAGGATTTTATATAGTAGATCCTTCAGCTCAGTGGAAAAGCCACGAGGGCATCTAAACTCTGCTCTGGAAATCTTTCTGTACATCTCTATCAAATTTGTGTCATGAAAAGGAAGGTAACCAGCTACAAGCACAAACAGAATTACTCCACATGACCATACGTCAGCCTTAGCACCATCATAGCCTTTCCTGCTGAGCACTTCAGGAGCAACATAAGCTGGAGTTCCACACGTGGTATGGAGGAGACCATCTTGCCTCTTGGACTCAGCTAGGGCACTCAAACCAAAATCTGATACTTTAAGATTTTCATTCTCATCAAGTAGTAGGTTTTCAGGCTTCAAGTCGCGGTGATAGACACCTCGACTGTGACAATAATCCACAGCACTGATCAGTTGGTGGAAATATCTCCTTGCAGAATCCTCGCTAAGCTTGCCCCCCTTGGCTATTTTGTTAAAGAGCTCACCGCCTTTAGCATACTCCAAGACAAAATAAATCTTGCTCTTGCTAGCCATAACCTCAAAAAGCTGCAGAACATTTGGATGCTTCACTAGCCTCATTATCGAAATTTCTCTCTTTATCTGCTCCATGAGCCCAACCTTCATAACCTTGTCCTTGTTAATCATCTTTATTGCCACAGCTTGGTTAGTTGTAAGATTGCGAGCATAAAAAACCTTTGCAAAGGTTCCTTGTCCCAATTGTTTCCCAATTTCATAACGGCCCATCAAGATGGTCCTCCTTCCATCCATTATAACAAGCTACGGAAGCAAAGATAGTGACTGAACAAACACCAGACACCAACTACGTAAAAGGATGTCAGCAGTTGTTAACCGTCGTCTCCAAGGTGGCGATCTAAATATCTAGATGCCTTCGATCTACTGTGTTTTAAAACACGAAGAAGAACTGTATCATCATGAAGCACATTCTCATGAGAGCCCAGCAATATCAGCTTGAAGGAAGCTCGAATCTTGTTTGCGCAGAATAATTGCTTGTTGTTGTGCAAGCACATTTTCCTGCATTCCCAAGTCTTGTGCAGCAGCAGGCCGAAAACTGCAAAGGAACAGACTGAATTAGAGTAAGAGCTCAGGTATTAGAGCGAAGTTCAGCAGAAATATCGAACATCGGGTAAACTTCAATGGGCATTATGTATCCCAATTGTACTAAGGCAGTAAGCTCAGAATCCGATCAGCTCAGCTGAATTCGAACAGGTAGGCATACATATTTTGTATCATATACACATACAAAGCATAAGAACAGCCACGACACATAATGACTGTTCACAAAACTGGTCTAAATTCAGCTCTCAGCAAACAGTACCAGCAATACCCCCAAAATTCTAGTTCATGTCAGCACGAAGTCAAGTTATGACAGATCAACGAAATTCAACAATTCCAACAGGACGCATCTAAAGTTCACAGGGTGGGGCATTGGGATCCAGTTGAGATCCCAATCGATTCATTAGGAAAACAAAATGCACCCGCAACATGACCTCCCAGGTCCCAACTACTGCAGCGTCAATTGAGATCGGTCCTGTCGACCGCGCTGAAGACGACGTATAAAAGCCTAATAGATTTGTACTTGATTGCTAATGGCACAGGAAGTCTCTTAGATTAAACACTAAGCATCCAAGCAAGATCGGGTTCCTTACCAGCAAAAGGGAATCAATGGCAAGCCCTGACGGATCCCCACTCCATGGCAAATCCCAATCCTACAGGAGCCGGCTGCCGCGCTCTGCGGTTGGAGCAAGGCCGGAGCTCGACCACGAACGGAGACCGATTCGGTGGCCGCCGCGACTGGCCGTTGATGAGTCGG
>LAPY01003158.1:23381-40132 GCA_000970635.1 Eragrostis tef | reverse complement strand
TTGTTATTTGATTATTTGTCTTATCTATAAATATTTGTGCAAATAGTTAACCGTAAAATGCTTTGATGATAAATCTAATGATATTTATTTCACATTAGAAAAATAATTATTTAAATTAATATTATCCCCTTTTGCACTTTTTTTTTGCGGACCGCTGGGTCGCGTGAAAGAGCTAAACATGATTGACCATTGGGTCGCATGCGCAAGCGCACAATTGAACTGTTAACACTACTTGTCTTGATTGCTTTGGCATAATGGACAGGGTTTGAAACCCTTTTACTCTTTTTCTTTTTTTAAAAAAAAAAATATGTTATCATTTTGAAGTGTCTTATTGTAATTAATGTTCAAGTATCTCACTATAGATGAAAATTATGTGATATTCGGCTGTCATATTAGATGTGTTATGTTATTATTTCTTTTCATATGCTGATGTTGTGGAATTTGCTTTGTGTCACTTTTACCTGAAAATATTTCAAATGCATGTGTCTTTTAGCAACTCATGCGGCACACTCGCAAATTGCTTATATGGTTGACATATGGGCCCAATGTACTCCATCCTAAAACCTGGTTATCACTGTGCCAGAATTAATTCTTGAGGTAACACATGGGGAAAGGCACAATATAAGCTTAAACATTGCAATGTGAACGTTTTGGCTCCAAGCACATGATGTTTTAATTATGCAATTCACTAGAATCCGACTCGCTGCAGCGAAAACCCATAATCCTGTCTTTACCTGCAGAGCATGATGATCTAGATTCATCAACCCACCTAAACATATGTAAGCTAGATAATATCACCAGGATTTTGGAGCATTCTACACCAATCGAAGCATGTTTGTTTCCACAGCAGGATTGATCTTTTATGCTAAAGCCTAGTTCTGCTGATAACTGAAGAAAAATGATGACTAAATAAAACATTTAAATTTAAAGAGTCAGGATGCTTGACTTGTTTCAAATGTAAAACTGGAACTTTATCATGTCATACCTAACAGTTTACAGTAACTTCTAAAGAACAATTCGGACCTTTACATTGTTTTAGTAGCTAGCAGTTGCAGTTACACAACTTCTTATAAAAAAGGAGGGAATAAAACACAAGCAGACACAGTTGTACAGACTTGTAGCAATTGATGAACCTATGAATAGTTAAAATCATTGAAGGGACAATATAGTTTATCTTCCAAATTTGCAAAGGAAATACTTTTCAAATTGCCGTCATGCCAAAGGCCTATTATCTTGCCATACGACGACGTGGCTTGCTTATATCGCAGCTGAAAATGTGGTTTTTGTGTGGTGGTATCTGAGACCTCCATGCTAGGACCTTGACTCTCCCTCTACATTCCACACTTCCAAATAGGACATCCTCAAATGTTATCGTAGGAACTTCTCCTTGATCAGAACTTGTTTGGTACTGGTTACGGACCACACAATAATCAGCACTGGCCATTCTTCGAAAAAATGTTGCCTTATTTTTCTGCATAAGACAATTCGGATGTTCACCAAACTTATACATGTTCATTTGAACATACATCCTCGCAAATTTAAGTACTTTGGACCAAAATTCAATATTGAGGTTTGATCGCAATAAGCCACCAATTAAGTTTGCACCTATGAATGATCCATTCATCCCCATTCCAATCTCCATGGCCATTGATGCCAACTTGGGTTGTTCCTCAGGATCTGCACTTCCAAATGTGACCACCTTGAAGAAGTACCAAAATGCTTCTCGGGTTAGATAATTCAATACAAGAGCTTGTGTAGTACCAAACTCAGTGATTTTGCTTGAACGACTTGTGATTATGATTTTACTACCCCGTGCAATTCTACCAACACAAGTTGAATATACTGTTTTCCATGTATCTTCATCGATATCCTTTGGCAATTCAATGATAACTAGCATTGCTTCATTTCCATTGGATGCATTCTTTTGATACCTGATCACACGGCTATCGATGAACATATTCAGTCTTCGGTCTTTCAGATCTTCTTCAGTCACCAACACAATACGAGAAAAGAGATTACGCACTTTTTCATTGCTGCATACATGGGAAACTAGGGTGCTCTTTCCCACAGCTGGTGGGCCAACAATTGGTAAGATACCCACACTTTCCGCACTTGAAATCTCTGTCCGGACCAGAAAATTCATGACAAAATCCATCTCCATTTGACGAGCAAACATGCATTTGTCCAGAAAAAGGTGCATGCTGTATGGTTGACGATATAATGGAGAATAGTTTTTCAGAAATACCTTAAATTCATTCATATCACAGATGATGCTATGTAAGCTTTCATGCACTTGTTGTAGTTCTTCTTTGTCATGCGTATTTCTGCGGGAGAGAAAGAGACGCTTGGCGGAATTGAATTTAGACAGAGCAAAAGAATGACTCACTCCCTGATCATTGACCTTCGCCGGTTCACCTTCCTGACTTCTGAAGTTGTCGAGGGTGTAATAACCTCTGTACATCTCCTTTCTCAATATGTTTAGTTGATGAACCATGGCTTGGTTTGTGATGTCCCGCCCCTCTGCTTCCTCGACGATGACACGGGCACGGAGGAGTAGCCGTTGCAGGTTGTGCCCGCTCTCGTCTTCCGTGCTTGGTTCTCTCATCATCACGAATTTGTCTATGAAGAAAGATACAGATCTGCTGGCAATCTTTTCAACAACTGTGTTGTAAATTGTCTCCATTGGAATTGGGAAAGCTTACTCTCCTAGCAAGTTGGTGCTCGCTCCTATTTCTTGGACCCTATAGATATTGTAGTTGTGGGTCATGGAATACTATATAGTACTGACCAAATACTGCTACCGTCCTGGAAGGCTGGAACTGCAGTAGTTTCTAAGCACTACATGCTGCATATGCTGTCTTAAAAATTGTTAGCATGTTATAAATACATTGCATTTTGAGTTTGCGAAACCCACCTGCCTAGGATTTAACGCCATATTCCTAGAATCACGCTCCGGTGACGAAAACACGTCCAAGGGGCTTAGCATGCAGATGTAGATAAAAGCATGGCTTCCTCCGCTCTAACCGATGCTGCTGCTGCATTGGATTTCACAGTCAGTTTTGTTGCAGCATAAAACATTTACACGTAAGGCAACAAGGACATATGGACATTTCCTTCATTCATGGTCATGAGTGCTGACTATAATCCAACGCATAGTGGTGTGTCTGTTTTGTTTTGCACTTAATTTGTAGTTGTAAAATGTCCTCGGATAGTTCGTCTGTCTCGTCTCTGCCTAACAATCTGACAGATAATCCGCAATGGCAGCACGGCACGGTTGATGTTGGCGTCTTTGGAAGCTCAAGAAAGGGTGCTAAATCTTGCGAAAGGAAATGCATCTTGGCGCTTGCTTCTTTACTGTGTTGAGATGTATCTTGAAGGTATATACATGGTTCTCAAAACCAATATACAATATATGCTGAAGGCATGCCGCATGTTGAAGACAGTGACTACAAATATCTGCCAAATATGGATGAAAATTTGGCAATATGTTGTGTGTTTGAGATGAACTATTTTTTACTCGTAGTGAAAACTTATAATAATGGACGAGATGATAGGTCGAAAAGACGTAAAGGAATGATTTTATTTGTTGGATCAAATATATTTTCTTTTTTTAAAAGGAAAGGCATGGACGAGATGATTTTATTTGACATGATTTGTGCATGTACAAATCATTTTCAACTGACAATTTTCTGGAGAGAATTATTCTGCTCATCTTTGTAAACGTACACCCTCCTTTCAGTTGTGGGCTTGGGCTGGGTTTTGTTCACGACCTTTCCAAAATTGGCCCGCGCGCTGCTAGCTCGTTTTATTGGAGGAAATTCATGCCGTCGCTGGTGTATGGAACGATGGAAGCTGGCGCGGCGTGGCGGCGCCAGAGACTCGTCAGGTTCGCTGCCGCCACAGATCTAGCCTTCCTCTTCGTCGAATTTCATCCGCTCGGCCTCGGCGAAAGCTCGGCCTCGGCAGCCTTCAACCTGTTGGGCAAAATGCCCCAAAAGCCTCACAACTCGTGCTGAGGCCCTGGGCTTGGTTTGTTCGACGAAATGCCCCTGACGGCTGACGCCCGGAGCTGTGGCCCAGGGCTGTGCCTGACGAAATGGCTGAAGGTAAGAAAGATGTGTACTAGGTATCTTTTGCACGTTCTGAGTTTGCTCATGCTGGATGCAGACTGTCGTGTGCTGAATATGCCTCAGTGGATTGCAAAATTTATATTATCATTAGGCTCAGCTCCTTTGTTGATTGTTCTATATGATTGTTGCCTACCATACATGCAAGCAAATAATTAATTCTGAGTAAGGATGAAGTTCCTGGTTTTAGATTGTTTGGAACAGAGTCAGAGACAATAGACCAGCAGCTATAGATGTTAATCGAAGATGGCATCAACCACATTTTGCTGCCTCAGCTACCGTTGTAGTGATAAATGTAATGATGCATCACTTTGCGGTTTTTATTTTAGGAAGCGGGCGCGGGGGGGCGGCGCCAGAGACTCGTCAGGTTCGCTGCCGCCACAGATCTAGCCTTCCTCTTCGTCGAATTTCATCCGCTCGGCCTCGGCGAAAGCTCGGCCTCGGCAGCCTTCAACCTGTTGGGCAAAATGCCCCAAAAGCCTCACAACTCGTGCTGAGGCCCTGGGCTTGGTTTGTTCGACGAAATGCCCCTGACGGCTGACGCCCGGAGCTGTGGCCCAGGGCTGTGCCTGACGAAATGGCTGAAGGTAAGAAAGATGTGTACTAGGTATCTTTTGCACGTTCTGAGTTTGCTCATGCTGGATGCAGACTGTCGTGTGCTGAATATGCCTCAGTGGATTGCAAAATTTATATTATCATTAGGCTCAGCTCCTTTGTTGATTGTTCTATATGATTGTTGCCTACCATACATGCAAGCAAATAATTAATTCTGAGTAAGGATGAAGTTCCTGGTTTTAGATTGTTTGGAACAGAGTCAGAGACAATAGACCAGCAGCTATAGATGTTAATCGAAGATGGCATCAACCACATTTTGCTGCCTCAGCTACCGTTGTAGTGATAAATGTAATGATGCATCACTTTGCGGTTTTTATTTTAGTTTTGCCCTACCTATAGTGAAAATGACAAACTGTTTGAAGGTTTTTTTTTTTTTTTTTGGGGGGGGGGGGGTGAAATGGCATAGAGGAGGCTCCTCCCACGGTTCATTTTGGTAATACATATGAACTTTATCTTAGCACAGGACTAATTAACATGATGGAGGATATTTAATTTGGCCCCTGTGACCTCAGTGAAAATCATGAGATTTCGACTAGAGTTGCAGAGCGGACCGGCAACATTGATCCTCCTAGAGAAGCGGAGAGTCTCTGTTTCACTAGCGAGGCTGTTGCTGTTCACTGTTATAAACATGCTTCCCCATCTCATATTGATATGGCTACTGCTTGCAACGGAAAGTGTCCACAACACATACGGTACCATTATGTATGAGCATGAAAGTGGGCATTACAATGGATAGTGATTGTAGATGATGTAGGAATGGGATGCTAAGGTACATTAGTATCTTTTACATCTTTGTGTTTATTTCGATGTTTTCACTGATTGATGCCTTGTGGGTTGGCATATGATCAAACTATGAATTTCTATTCTCAAATACAGCGGAAAGTAAGTTGTAAGCCTTGGCATCCTATAAGAGAGGAGTGTGGTTTCGTGCAGGGACTCTACTTGGACCAATATCATATTAATAGTTGGTTTCAGATACAAAGTTGGAGTACTCACCACTGAACCTGTTTTGTCTGATGCAGCATAGGACTAACTGCCAAAGGCTTGCAACGTACCTGGTAGTACAACAAAAACTGCCTCTCTCACTGAGCTTAGTTTTGCCAAGAACTCCCTGTCTTCAAACTGAGTTTATGAAAATATTTGTTTGAATTTATTGTACAATTTTTCTTTCTGTGCATATGATTTAGCTGGAGCACCTGAAAATGATTTTCCATGTTGAATCTTAAAGGTACAATCAATGCCTATTTCTTTAGTTGGATGTCCCAGAATGAAAAACTAAGATAACACTAGTTTTTTCTATATTTAATTGTTCTAGTTATCATATCTTGGTCTCCTGCAGAAAACAAAAAAAAAATTAAGAATGGTTGTCTTGTTGAATTTAACTAAAGTTACGATTGTTTTAAATTGTATGCTTTTAATACACTATTGTCTTTCCTTGATGCTTATACCGCTGTTTGACTTTCGAGTTATCCTGAATAGAGCTCTGTTTTAGAGTGAAAGTTTCCCCATCCCATGTCTAGTTGCTGATACTCTGTCAAAGATGACGCGAAGTGACCTTTTCGGTAGGTAAGTTCAAATTTTCTCACATATCCATATTAAGTGTTATGATTTGTAAATGTTATGTATATCTTTTAAATAAACAATTATGAACTAAATTTAAAATTAACCCATAAGAACTAATATTATTGCTTACAGTGAAATATTGTTCCCGGACATTATTTCTCACTGGTGCCCCGTCTTGAGAGAAAAAAAAATCATTGAGTTTCCGTGGACTCTTCTCTGGTGATATAGTGGTCTCCAATCACTTTCACTGGTTTTGTGGTGGTAACACCGAGTCAAATTCACATCACCTTTGATCGACATCAGCTTAATGTATTTGGTTGACAAACACAGCATGCTTTAGACGTTTGGGGTCTGCAGTTAGTTGATTTAGACTTCTGCTTTGATTTGCCATCCTGGTAAATGGAGTGTGTATAATTAATAGCCTTGTTTTAGAGCTACTGAGTATACTGTTTAGTTGAAACCCATATATCTACACACCTCTAGAAAGAATTCGCCTCATCTGCTCACTGGTTTCTCAACCATGGTATGGGTCCTTCCTAATCCGAGTGGCATTCTTTTCTTCTTCTTTTTGATTGCTGTGGTATTGAGCACCTCATCTCGTGACACACTACATCTGGGATCCTCACTCTCAGTTGAAAATCGTCAGAGCAGTATTCTGCAATCACAGGATGGTACTTTCTCATGTGGTTTCTACAAAATCTACACTAACGCCTTCATATTCTCCATTTGGTACTCCAACTCAGCAGAACATACCATTGTTTGGAGTGCAAACCGTGACCGCCCTGTTCATGCTAGGAGATCGGCGTTTACATTGCAGAAGGATGGGAACATGGTTCTCACAGACTATGATGGCACGGTGGTTTGGCGTGTTGATGGTGATTTAATGGAAGTTCGGTTTGCTCAGCTCTTGGATACCGGAAATTTTGTTATGAAAGACTACTGTGGTAAGATTTTGTGGCAAAGTTTTGATTCACCTACAGATACCCTGCTACCCACTCAACGCTTCACAGCAACTACAAAGTTGATTGCTCCCACCCAATTACATATTTCTGGCCACTATATCTTGAGTTTCAGTGATATGTCAGTATTGTCTCTCATATATGATGATCCTGATGTTTCTGATATATATTGGCCTGATCCTGATACCCCCTTTTTCGGCAATGACAGAAAACGTTATAACAATACTAGGTTAGGGGTACTTGATGATCTTGGCCAATTTGTTTCGAGCGACTTTGCCACTCAGCAAGCTCTTACAGCTTCTGATGCTGGTCCTGGAATTAAGAGAAGGCTTACTCTCGATGCTGATGGTAATCTTCGAATCTATAGCCTGAATAGCTCTGATGGGACATGGTCAGTTTCAATGGTTGCTTTGACTAAACTGTGCAAAATTCATGGTTTATGCGGGCCAAATGGTATTTGTCACTACTCACCTATGCCTACATGTTCTTGTCCACCTGGCTATGAAATGATCAATCCTGGTAATTGGAGCCAAGGTTGTAGTGCCATTGTAAATGTTACCTGTGGTGCTGCACAGCCTATGAGGCTTCTGCGACTTCCAAACACTGATTATTGGGGCAACGATCAGCAGCAGCTTGAATCTGTGTCATTTAAGGCTTGTAAAGATATCTGTATGAACGATTGCACCTGCAAAGGTTTTCTGTATGTTCAATGCATTGGGCTGTGCTTCCCAAAGTCTCTCCTTTTCAGTGGCAGATCCTACCCACCTGGGCACGATGCACGCACAATGTATATCAAGATCCCAATGAGCGTTGACATTTCAAATATGTCCATTCCACAATCTGATGTGATCCATTCAACTCAACATTATCTTAAATGTGATCATATGAGCACAAAAACCATACAGTTATTTCCAGACGTTCAAAAGACTGGGTCAGGAGAATCCAAATGGTTTTATTTCTATGGATTTGTGGCTGCAATTTTTGTCATAGAAATTTTCTTTGCCACATCTGCATGGCTGTTTGTTTTGAGGAGAGAGTTGAGGCCCGCCCAAACTGTGGAAGGCTACAAAGTTGTATCTAGTCATTTCCAACGATACAGTTACAAAGAACTGGAACGGGCTACAGGAAGCTTCAATAATGAGATTGGAAGGGGAGGCTCTGGGATTGTCTATAAGGGAATATCGGATGATATAGAAATAGCGGTAAAAAGTCTGGAAAATGTTCGTCAAGGCAAACAAGAATTTCAATCTGAGCTACGTATCATTGGGAGGGTCAACCATATGAATCTTGCAAGAATATTGGGCTTTTGCTCAGAAGGCTATTACAGGATGATAGTGTACGAATATATTGAGAACGGGTCATTATCTAATAAATTGTTCAGTAACAACATTCTGCTAGAATGGAAGCAAAGGTTTAATATTGCCGTAGGTGTTGCAAAGGGTTTGGCCTACCTTCACCATGAGTGTTTGGAGTGGGTGATCCATTGTGATGTGAAGCCAGATAATATACTGCTTGACCGAGATTTTGAACCAAAGATTATTGACTTTGGTTTGGCAAAATTACTGAAAAGGCGTGGATCCAATCAGGTTGCATCGCAAGTAAGAGGAACGGTTGGCTACATTGCTCCCGAGTGGATCTCTGGCCTGCCTATCACTGCAAAGATTGATGTCTATAGTTACGGAGTAGTGCTTCTTGAGCTAGTATCAGGAATTCCTGTCTCGAACATGGCAATAAGCGTGGATGTTGAGTTGCATATGGGACTCAGCAAACTTGTTAGGATCCTTGCTGATAAAGTGAATTCGGAGGAACAAACATGGATATCTGAGTTTGCAGATTTTAGATTGAATGGTCAATTGAACTTTTTCCAAGCAAGAACCCTGATCAAGTTAGCTGTTACATGCTTGGAGGAAGACAAAAACAGAAGGCCCACTATGGAAACTGTTGTTCAGATCTTACTTTCGATAGCTGAAGCTGATAGTGCAATAGAGCAAGTTATGCCGAATGAAGTATCAGTTTTTGAGTGAAAGAACTCGATATTTATCTTCTAAAGTTGCGTATTAATGATTGGTGTAAACTCCATGTTCTTATGTTTGCAGTTTGAGACTAGCGACAGTATTTTCAATGTTCTTGGTATGTTTTATTCTCAAACACGCAGAAGAACAGTGTATCATTGCTATAATAGTAGAAAAGAGAAATTAAAACATTCGAATGTAATTTTCATGTTATGTGTGCTTTCACAGTTATTGCCCATTGAAAATACTGAACTGTAGTTATTGTAATATTTTCAGTATTCCACTGTCTCTTTAATAATGCTGAGTGATCGTAAGTAGTATGCATGCTGATTATGCATCGAGCATGCTTATCCCAGTCATGTCAGTGCGCAAGGACAACAGTAACATTCCCATGGCCACTAAGCTTTCCTGTGTCAGGTCTTGTATCCAGCCTGTTCGCTTGGCTGCTTTACAGCAGCTGTTTTGCAGCAGCTACAGTGCTTCAGTTATTTCTTCTGCAGCTGCTACAGTGTTTCTGCAGTCGCTACAGTGTTCACAGTTATTTTTCTGCAGCCCCAGCCGCAGCTGCAGCCTACCGAACAGGTGCTCATTTTACCCAATAACGTGTTATATTGATATACTCCATGATTACTCAGGAGTTAGGAAGAACTCAAGAACGTAATTTTGATTTGCTGCATGTTACATGCGCAGTTGCTTGATATGAATCACTATCTTAACAACCTCAGAGCAACCCCAATCGATGCTGTAAAAATTTTAGAGCACCACCTCGTTTTATAGCATCTGTTGGAGAAGGTATGATAAGAGTCGGAATCGTGATAAGAGTCGTGATCATGATCAGAGTCACCCTTGTCGTCATCGTCCATCTTCTTTGCCTTACCCCGGTCAGACTCAACCTTCTTGCCCTCCTCCGTAGACGCTAAGCTCGCTACGTCGCCAGCGGCACCTCTCTGACGCCAAGCAGCCTCGCCCGGTTTGACCACCGTCTCCTTGTCATCACGGACGTTGTGTTGCACCGGCAGCAGATTGCTCGTTTCCTCGGTGCTGACAGCGTCGGTCACCTTCACGGCAGCCTTCAGAGAGTACGAGTCGCCGGAGGCAGAGGCAGCCACGGCCAGCAGCAGAGCAGGAGGACGGTGGTCCAGCAGACGCCGACGCCGGCCCCGGCCATTTTGTCGAGGTCAATGACGGTAAGTTGGTAACACAAGTGGTAGGTGAAATGCGCGAGTTCTGTGAGATTGACGCTGAGTTTGTCGTGATGGAAACGCACGGGCGTTGGGCGTTAAATGGGGAAGAGCGAGCGATGCTGGTGCATTCTTTTTAGTGGAAGGCAACCTTATCACGTTTCTCTTTTTTATTAGTGGCAACGGCACCCACGCTAACATATGATTTCTGTTCCTTTGGTCGTTGCTTTTTGCAGTCACAATGTTTACCACCGAGCTGGCTTTGGGTGTGCCATTAGAAAAGTGATCCCAGCAGAGTGACCACCGGAAGCATGTTGATTTGGTTTAGAAAACATGGTTGGCCCCGATTGAATTTTGGAAAAAAAAAACGAATTCAAGTACCACCAACATACAAGATGGAGAGAACCGTTACATTACCAGCCATTTTTTACTATGGTCCCAAATAACTGTAGATCTTTCAGTTAAGCAGAATCTCGAGACACAGTTGAACTCTTGCACCCTATGGTGCTGGACTTTACCTATAACTAATTTTTTTATTTCTTTTCTGAAAAGTAATGTTTTTTAAGAAACAAAAATCACATGAAGGGATACTGATCTGGATTTTTTCGGTTGTTTCAGTGCCTTAGATTTTAAGTCCACAATATGGCAGGACTAAGATACAAAGAATGGCAGGTTGAAAAACATTTTCGTTTTACAAAAAGTCCATTTTACTACATTGAACAATTCACTTTGTCCGTTTCACTTTAATATCTCAAACAAATTCACTGGTGGAATGTACATATTAAAGTTTGCCTTTTTTTATTTTTGCCTGCAAATAGAATTGGAAGCTTAATTTTTGCGTGATCATAACTCACACAATAACCTATATTTCACTTGTGAGCCGTGAAACAAAAGTGACAAACTTCAATAGGGTGTATATTGCATTGATTGGAATTGTTTGGGGAGTAAACTAAGTCATCATTTTGTTTAGGGGATAAACTGACAAAGTTAAATGTTTGGGCTAGTAAGATGGACTTTTTCATTTTTTAGAACAACTGGTTCTTCATTGGTTTAGATATCTTTTTTTTTATAAAATAGAAGTCCACTGAATATCCACCCTCCTACAATATCTGATAAGGGTTCGAATTTTCTAAAAGTATATGTAAGGCTTTGGTTGAAATAACATTGGTATGACTATGCATGCCATCGCCATGAACATGCACAAGAACACATTCCATTTATCTCCAATCGAATAAACATGTGCATTTAGGGGAGACTTTCTGTTTGACTTGGTTGAGTGAAAACTCTTTTGCTACTTATTTCTTGTATAACATTGGAACCAGCTTGGCGTACTTAATTAATCATCACAACGAGGCCCTCCGTAGAAGAAGAGGCCATTTGACATTGTAGAGATAAAATAACACCTAGTGAGGCTAACACGATATGGCAGATCTGTGGTCACGTCATGGTTGTTACCGTCTTCATCAATAAGCTTGATGCCACTGAATGATGCAGCTAGAGTGGTTGCTGGAAAGAGACCATTTCCCATCGGAGGGCTTGGTTGTGGCTTGCGGTGATATACCAGACCACCAAAACTAATTTCCACCGGTTTATCTTTCAGTCCAGGAAGTAATGATTCTGGGAAGTAACCTACGGGTTTTGGAGGACCGTTAAACCCATAATATACGTGCCAATCACCAGTTGATTTATCCTGCAAGAACCAAAGCAGCAATGATCTCACATGGTTCTTCTGACACGATCATAGGAAAAGAAAACAAAGTTTGGTGGAATAATTAAAGGACATTATTAGGCTTCAGTGGAAACAATGCAACCAAACTTTGTTCTGGGGCGTTATGGAGACCAAATTTCCAATAATATTTTATGACCATTACATGCTCTAGCATAGAAGTAAACTAAAATTTGCTTCTATTGTACATCAAACAAAATGGTACCGTGTTATTTCCCAATAAAATTGTTAACGATGTCAAATTCCTGCTTTGCCTTTGCTCAACTAAAATTAGCTTTAGGACCACGCAAACACCAAATTTCTGACAACTCATACAATAAGATTCACATTGGAAAGAAAGTATTTCTTGGAATATATTACATCAATGACAAATTATAGAAACATTTTCATGTGCAACATTCGAATTTAGGAACATTTTTAAAATGATTATAAGTCTTGAAAACATTTTAAAAACATTTTTAACACTCTAGGTATATAATGTGCAACAAATAATCGACATATTTCTATGCCAAGCATTAACCTTGAATAATCGAATTGTGATGTGCTGTTTCTTGCCATTGATGACAGAAACTGGTTTTATGATATCACCAGGAGCTATGCTGGTTGATGTCTTCTGAAAGCCGGGGCACACCATGTTCAAGCAAGCTTTTTTTGTCTCAGCACTCTGGTAGCAAAACGGATCATGTTAATGAAGCTCAAAATCTCATTCTACTTTTATCGACACATTTTAATTACATAAGTAGTTTTTACGTGATGAGAAGTTCTGTATTGAACTAATGAATATGGATCATGCTAAACATGTGCCCAAAGTCTACGATCATATCCTAGACCAGTAGTTTATGGAATTTGCTTGAACTAACGTCATGTCCATCTTAAGCTAGACCAGTGATGTTCTATAAGTCTACGCGTCACATGTTTAGCAAAGGTCCTGGCTGCTAATTTTGGGCATTATCTTGATTGTTCCCTTCTGTAGCCTTGTAAGTTTGAGTTGAAATCTATACTGATTATTTCTGATCAGTGTTTAACTTATCCTTTTATTATATTATATTTTTGAACAAAGACAGATCACATAATTTATAAACTCACTTACCGTCCATTCTGTACAGAAATGAGTGCTGCTGTCCTTGTAGCTTGTAGGGGAAATCTGTACCGAAGCACAGTATAGCGTTAAATGTCAGAAAATGTTTTTTGAAGGAAATGTCAGTAATTTTTAACAGTTGATTTTGGTATTTCCACATTCATGTGCATTTAAACACTATAGTTAATTATACTGAATTTAAAAACTATTTTCAGTTTGTTATCAGTTGACACAAGCGTCATGAACTATATCAGCACACGAGCCTTGTGTCTATATTTGTAACGTAACTACAAAATAATAATACACGTACAAAGAGTCCAAAGACCACCCTGTAAATAGCACGCAAATAGTTATTCATACTGCAGATGGGACGAGGAGGGAGGGCGTTATGACTTACATGCCATCCAGCTTGAACCCCGCTTAACGAAGAAGGATTTCCATCTCCTCTGTTGGCGATCCAAATTGAAGCCTGACTTGCTTGATCAGGTTTGAAAGTAAAACCATAAACATCTAGCGAAGCTTCTACACCATAAAAGTTAGTACCACCCCCCGGTAACCATACATGAGAAACAGCCTGCAAGGAAGATCCGCTAGGTCAATCCTAACATATGAGGTGCCTCTTGCAATATTTATTCGCAAATAAAACAATCGCAGTTATCTAGGAAAGAAACTTACATAAACAAGTGATGTAGGATCCAGGCTTGATAAGGTTTCTTCATTGGGAAAATATACTTGTGGGTGAGTTTTGGAAGGCCAGCGTGCTGTCCAATTTCTCTGCTTAAATTTTTTGAACCGATGAGATAGCAGCTTAAGAATTAATGAACAGGAGTTGACAAGAGATCCAGATTCATTGTAATATTTATTACTTCGCCCTTCAGGGAAACTAAACTCTGGTGCAAACATGTATAATAACCATATGGCATAATGTACCTCTTCACTAGAAGGAAAACATCCTCCTGTGATTGCGTTAACGAGAAATAGAATGCCAAATATCAAAATATACATCCGTGTGTTCTCCATTTAGAACTCGAAGGAACTAAACTGCATATGACCATAGTTGAGCCTTCCCCTGCTTATATAGTGCAGAGCAAGAAGCTTAATAAATGGAACAGAAAAGGAGCATCCGTTAAATTGAGAACCACAGCAAGAATAAATTAATGAGCTTCATTTAGAACACTAAGAATCTTAAAACTACTAGATGAATTCCCAGCGCGTTGCCGCGGAATTTTTAATACGCTGCTGCAACTTCAAAAATATATCATCAAATTAAAGGTTTGATTGAATTGATATTTTTCAGTTCAACTGAAATAGTCGGAAATTACCATTTGATAGAAATTTACCTGACAATAATATACAAAAAATGAGCCTCAAAGCCATAATTTTGTGTAACTACACAAATTGTTGCATATCCACTTGCTGGGCTGTCACCTATATCTGTGATTTTTATGTAATCTAATTAATTAGCATTATTTTAAATCTGTTTGCAGATATCATGAAAAAGTGAAACAATGTAATGCCTAGTGGAATGACTATGATTCAACATCAGAAAACTAAAACGGCTAATAGTTTTATTTTTCATGGCTGGATCTGCACAGCAGTTTCGTCTCCTTCCTACAGCTCATCATTGGATTTCTTATGAAACCAGAAAGACGGCACAACTCTAGATAATTAGGGTCTGCGATACGGAAGCATAAATTAGTCTTAAAATGCTAAAAAGGAGGGCTTATTTCATGGTGTAATCGAAGGAATTGGAAAGAAAAGTGTAGGTTAAAAGAAATCTACCAATGTAATATTGTGACTGTAAATGGGAGCCATGCTGCTGCACTCATCCTATCTGAAAAGATAAATCAAATCCATCATGTATTTTAAAATAACAATGGGAGCGTAGTAACCTCAAGGCAAAATCCTGCAGTGAATATTAAAAGCCTCTGTCACATGAGTGGGAAAGGTGTATAAAAACAAAAACAAAAAGGAGATATTAGTTCACCGGCAAATGATGGGGGCTGGCCTTCATGTCCGATCAGCTTACATGCACAGCAAGTTACCGGGTTACAGAAATTTAAACATTGGGACGAAGGGAACATATAGAAAGAAATTTAATGCAGAAAGATGAACAAAATCAAATTTGAGACCATCAAGATATCCCTTAAGCTCACCATGTTGATTACAATGAAATTCGTCAGAAGTCAAAAGCAATCTGAAAGTGAGGGAGAACCTGATTTGTCAATTTCGTAAACCAACGGAGACACACCTGACAGGAAGTGAAGGCGATAGACTAACAAATCAAAAGCAATTTCAGTTTAGAGAAAACCTTTCTTGACATGTTGTGATGGCAATGGATTTAGCGGAGCGACAACCAACTTCGGCATAGAAGGGAAACAAATGGCAATAGACTTGTGTTCCCATGCTGGGTTAGGCAAAAAAACCTCATCAAAAAAGTCGTCGCGGCATCCTTCTTGGGGAAGCTCCATGCTGCCTTTGTTGCAGCAGTCGGAGAAGATGAGAAGGCCCAGTGAAGGTTGTGAAGTTGGCGACCTCCCATAGCGATACATAAGAGCGTGCGGCAGGTTGTCAATTTGTGGATACGAGCGGTAACGTGCAACTCGTGAGAGGAATTGGATGGGCAATAGTGCCATTAAGTCGTGGTGGCAGTTTCTATCTGCAGCAATGGATGAAATAAACACACCTTGTACGCTAGCAGTTTCTGCAGTGAATTGATGGGGCTGAATTGAGGAGTGGCGTGGCCTCTACAGCTCAGTGTTACATTGTGGATTATGGACGGTGGTGATGAAGTGAACAAAAAAAATTGACGGACCAGATTATGTAGGTGATGTGGCGCAATGAGGATTCAGCTTTATAGCAATTAATGAATATTAGTGGGTTGCTTCTATATAGTATATATAGATTCTTGTACGAGATGTAAATTATCAATCTACAAGTAATCTCGGTGATGAAAGAAATAAATAAGAAAACAAAACAATCCTGTGAAGCAGATTTATAATTTTCATGGGAAATTAATGATTAGATATCTTTCAGTGTATTTTGGAGTACGGAGATATTCCAACAGCAGAAAGGGAGGTTGTAATGCTTCAGAAATATTCAAGTCATATAGATTAATAAAGCAAATAAAAAAATCCAAGGGTGATATATTTATCATGCAAATTGACACAATACTCCATTTGGTTTTTAATATACATTGCAAGGATAACTTTCTTAGTTCAAAAATGAACTAAAAGTGTCATCTCGATGTAATCAATTAAAACATCTGAGGCACTTTCAAGGGTATATGTAGAAGTTAAGAAATACTGAAAGGGCAAAATAGGGGGCCTGTGAAACTCAGGTTGTATTTAAAAATATCTACAACATTTAGAGCAAATCTTTTTAATTTTCTCAAACCAGGATAATTAATATCAAGAGTACAAAAAACAGTACAATGAAGGAATTCGTAGATAAAGTATATTTTGGATAAATAAATATAATATTTGTGATA
>LAPY01003157.1:42913-64785 GCA_000970635.1 Eragrostis tef | reverse complement strand
CCTCGACCTGGCCCCGGCGTCGTGGTCGCGCTACCGTCGTTGTCCTCGTAGCCTCGCCGCATATCGCCCTTGACATTCTGGAGGAAGGAGACCTTGGAGGACTGGAGAGGTGGAAGGAAGGAAATCAAATGTGAGGAAGGAAATAATCAAGCGTAAGAGGTGAAAGGAAGGAAATCAATAGAAATCAAGGGAACTTAACGTGTGTATGTTTTCAATGGAAGAAAAAGGGCCGGCAAGGGGTGCTGCGGGTGGGTACAAGACGCAGGCAGATGAGAAAAACATTTAACTCAACTCTAAATCGTAACATTTTGCTATTGTAACGTGTAACTAGAGGTGTAACACCTATGTAATAGCCTCATCTTTCGTAAAATCCGGCAGCCGCAGGGGGCGATCAAGATGTAGATCAAGGGTAGGTATGAGGTTGGGTGCCTAAGATTTAGGTAAGCCAACAATAGGTAGGCTATTCGTCTCTTATTAATTTATTAAAATGAGTAAAATACACAAATGGCCATTATAATTGTTTGGTTGTTTCAGTTTAGCCATTGAACATAAGAAAACACAAATCATAGTCACTAATTTTGTTAGACCATATCAATACGGTCATTATTGTTCTAATCTTACGTATTTGAGTGTGGCATACGTATGACCACGTACACCGTCCAGCATGGAGGTTTACTCCAGCATGACAAGAGTGCAACGATGTCTTATTTTGTATTTACTCCCCTCTAAATAATTTGTTGCTCTCTATATTTGGTCACGTACTCACTTAGATGCATAGCAAGTCAATCTGGATCAAATTTATAGAGTGCGATCGGCAGCCAACGAAGTGTTGGCGGCGCTAGCGACAACCAAGGCAATTTAGTGAGCGGCCGCGTCCAACGGCCTTGCTTGGTCAGGCGAGCGACGGCGGTTGCGACCTATGACGGCCTGCTTCATATCTGTTCAGTTATTTTTTCACAATACTTCAGTTGTATACTAGTAAAATATAGGCTACATCACCTCAATTAAACGCCAGATAAGCAAAATACGGGGCTCAATGCAAAAAGACACTCAAAAGAATGTCACGCTGAAGTAATTGTGTCCACGTTGGAGGCTATGCACAACTATACATATGTCACATCATTCAAATACATAGAATTTTAAAGATAATGACCGTATTGGCATGATCCAACGAGATTAATGACCATGATTTGCGTATTCTTAAGTTCAATGGCCAGACTGAATCAACCAAACAAGTATAATGACCATTTCTGTAATTTTACTCAAAAAATAATAATAATAATCCAGTAAAGACATGCACGGGGCGCTTGCTATGATTCTGTGAAGGGGCACGTTTACCTAAGAACTAATTACTACTCTCTTTGTTTTTTTTATTGATAATGTTCAGACATGAGCAAATAGTAGCTCAATTCCTTTGTCTGAAACGGCAAGAACTCCAAAACGGAGGGAGTATTCCCAAATCACAGATCACAGACGGGGAGAATCGCTGATCACGGACGGTTACATCACTGCGACGTCGAAACATCTTAGACGAGGATTCCCGTCTCTGATCAGAGTTACCACAGCCTGAACTAGTAGGCTAGGCTTAATAATCCCAATGAAATCGTAAGATGGATCGGAGCTTGACTAGGGTATGATTGTTGAGCCGACTCGATTAGGTTCGCTACAGCTCGTTAGAATGGCTCATTACGCAACAAGCTAGCTAGTTCAACCATCATTAGTATGCTCATGAGCTAGCTCATTATAGTTCAACAAGCAAAATTTTTAAAAAAACAATAATCCTTTTCTCAGTAGCTTTCAGAAGGGGAAAAATAGATTTATCGTATGGTCGACACAATGACCATTCCATTATATTATTTTTTTCTTTCTAGATTTATTAGATTTGATCAACATATTATTTGTCATTCCCTTCAAATAGGTATCTTTAGATAACATATGGCTTGTTAGGTCTATGAGGTGACTAATAAGCCACCTCGAGTTGAGCTCATAGTGGGAGGTGACATCCCGTCAATAGACACTTGTCGTGACTTTGTGAATTTTAAAATCAGTCGGCTCAATCTCATATTGGCGCTCATAAAGGTATAGTGTGCGTGTGTCCATATGAGTGAGTAATCGTGCATGTATATTAATGTTTGTACTGTGTTTTCTTCAGTAAAAAAGAAACAGCTCGAGCTAGAGCTCGAAAATGTAGTGAGCCAAAAACTTAACTCAACTCGTTTAAAAATTAGAATGGGCCAAATCGAGCTGAGTCGAGTTCACTCCAAAAATAAGGTAGAGCGTCCACTTAATTTTTTTTTAGGTATATAGGGGGTTTCCCACACTCGGCATATAGGGGGTTTTCCGTAGTGCCAAGTGGTAACCAATTACTTTTTTTTAGGTGCATAATCATTTACCTACCTTTGTCATATGTCATTGCAAGGACAACGTATTTTTTTCATCCTGTGATATATTTCTTCCTTTATTAATCGCACTAAGTTTTTTATCCTACGATGGTCTCCATCCGACTATTCAACAATAGCTAACAGTAATTTATGAATAGGGATAGACATGAAGTTTACACTAATGACTCTAGTTCTTGTGCTCAGGTCTTTAAGGCTCTGAAACGACCTAGTATGTTTTAGATTGCTGGAGATTAGATCGGAAAAACTTGTAGAGCGGTGTCGTCCAACGAAATGGAGATATGTCATGTATTTTCGCAACTTAGAAATAGAAAAACCTAGAACGTTGAACTTATAGCCCACTTGAATGTAGTGCGGCGTCTTGGGTGACAGTACACTTTGGGCCATTATTATAGCCCAATCGACATGCTGATCCAGCAGCGAGCAGACGAGTGCCTATGAAAGCCCATTTGGATCTGGCTTACAACGGAACAAAATGTCCATCCTCTATTGGGCCAGAAAGCCTGATATTCCAATTTCCAACCGGTCCACTCACAACAGAACAAAAGCAGGAAAAAAAAAAAGAAAACCGCCAGCAACCCCAGAAAAACAAAGCCCATAGGCCGCGAAGACGGAACCCCGCCTCATGCGGCCCGATCTCCCTGTTCCCCCCTCGCCAGCGGGCACCAGGTCCACGTGGGGCCCTCCCGCGCCAGGGCGGCGAAAGATCTGAGCCGCGACGGGTCGAGCGCCGGCGAGCAGACGCCCGCCTCGGCTTATAAGACCCCACCCCCCGCTCCTTCCCTGCCGTCTCAGAGCCCCCCGAAGCCGCGGGATGACGTGGCACGCCTCTACACCCCCCGCCTCACTAAGCTTCGACCAGCCCCCTTTCTAGAAGCTTCAAACCCTAGCGGAGAAGGAGCTGGACCGCGGAGGAGCTTCGGGATGGCGAAGGCGAGGAAGCAGAAGGGCGACGGCGCCACCGTGCTCCACCAGAAGCTCTGCCTCTCCATCGACATGGAGAACCAGCTGATCTACGGGTGAGCCGCGCCGCTGCTTAAAATGGCCGAAACAGCTCCCGGTTCCTTCCCCTGGTGCGCGTGCCCTAGCCTTGTGTGCCGGTTTAGTCGCTCTTCGAGGGGGTGCTTAGCTGGGGATGGGTTGAGGCGTGAGGATTAGGGTTTGGACTCTGGTGGAGCAGCGCATTGATGTTGCGAGCGTTTGGGCTTGTGTTTGGGAGTTTACATGCTTCGGTTGATTTGTAAGGCGGTTCAATTTATTTACTGTCAGAAACTACAGAGTATGCACTGTGGTTGCTGCGTATTAGTTGAAGTTGATGTAGCTGCCTGAGCAGTGAACTGTGCAATGTGATTCGTTAATAGTGTATATCTGATGAAGCTTTGCTGTTTTAGTTGTGTTTGGTTGCTCATTTTGATCTGGAAATACTCCTACTGTCTAATAATCACTGTCCATTACATTTGTTAAACAAGTGCATTTTTTTTCTTTGCGATATGTAGTGCTGCTCTTACTCGTGGACACCCTGCTAGGTTTGAATTTTTGATAGGTTGCCTCCTTATATATTAATTTCCTTTTCGCATGCCAACTAGATTATGTAACAGAATAACAATTACTGGGACAGTGCTGAGACAACCAATTTATCATTGCATATAGATTCTATATGTATATCCCTCGACTTTGCTAGCACCCTGCAAAACCGAGCTTAAACTTGCAACTCACAGCTCAAGTAACCGCTGCCAAAGTTGAATCAACAACTTTTTGTCCATTGGTGCTTTACGACATTTACTTACCACCATAGCCCTCTATATGTACGTGTGAAATCAGGTATTTTTTGTGAAAGCTAGATCTTCTGTACTAGTGGTTTGTTTCCTTGCAAACTTAAAATCCGTTTACATTTCAGCATGTTTGCGGAAAATGAACCTTGCCGTTTGAAATTGTTTCACTTGATTTTGAGAAATCTAAGCGGAGGGATTGCATTGTTTCCTAAGATAATGTCCTAAGGAATTAGAAAAAGACTCATGCTCAGTCTATGTTATTCGTAAGAAAGGGCGCATATCAATTCTTTGTAATTCCTACTGCGATAAGAAGAGCAAATTTGGGCTTTAAAAATGGTTGAATTTAAGCTCTTGTTTCATCATTGTATTGAGTAGAGAGTTAGACACCTCCATAAACTAGGAGAAGCTGCTGCCCCTCGGCAATTGCTATGAAGAATACAACAAAGAAGAACTAGATATTGTTCACTATAGGATAGCGTTGATGGACCCAAAAATGCTGGGTAGGAAAATGGGGGAACAATTCAGCTTTTATACATCGAAAGTGCGCTGCAGCCTTTTCAAGTACCAGGGTTGGTTTAGGTGTCTTTTAGTGTTACTTGACACCTCTAGCATGCCTGGTTTATATTTACTCTGTTTTTCTGATGCTAAACTATTCATTTGAGTGCAATTCGAGTTTTGCATGGGATTATGCTCAGGTTATGGGACAAAGGATGCCAATTGAACATTTTGAATTATAGTAGCAAACTAGTAGTAATACTAATACAGGATAAGAAATACACATGTCACCTGCATTTTGTTTGATAATATGGTTGATTTTCATTATATTATAAATGATCAAGTCTTGAGATATCAAGACTTTGAAGGACCATTTTTTTTTTACTTCTGATACTTATTGTAGACCAGTCTGGAACTCTGGATGAACAATTGGTATCCTGCCAATCACTGGGGAAAAGGAGAGCAATTTTGGGAATCTCCATTGACCAATTCTATAAACTAGTCTTGATGACCTGGATCAATTATTCCTCAAATCATAAACATGTTGATAGAGGAAACTAAACAATAAAAAGCCTGTATATCTGTATATTCCTATCAATTACTTGGGTGGTGCATGGCCCTAGCCCCTGAAATTTAGTCATTTTTAGCAATAATTACCCTATTTATTAGCTATGCTGTACCGACTCCATTTGCTCCTAATTTGTACAGTGTTATCGGTTACCTCTGATTCTATCCGACATCCGTATTATGTATACCTTGTGGCTGACAGAACTTGTGTTTTTGGTCCATCCATTAAGGTACACTGAGATGAAGGTTCTTCTAGGTGAGAGCGACACATTTGCTCTGCATGCGGACAATATGAGGATCAGAAGCGTACTAGTGGATGGTGAAACTGTCGAATTTGAGTATTCCCCTCATTGGAAACATGATGCTGATCGACCGAACTGGTCTTCAGTTTCGTGTTCGAAGACTGCTGCAGATGCTGCATGTTCAACATATATTTCGTCTCTAAATAGAGAAGCTGTACCTAATCTTATTGTATCATTTGAGAGATCAGTCAAGTCAATAACTGGGCAACAGTTCGAAGAAAACAGTGAGAAGCATGAAGAAAATAGTGAAAGGATTGAAGAACATGTTGGAAAGCCTGTTCCAACAGTGGATGGTCAACTTGTTAATGGCTGCAATGGTTCTGCAGTGGAAGAAGATGAAAAGGAAAAGGAGAAGGAAAAGGAAGAGGAAGAGCAAAATGGAAACGGCAATGAAAAGGATGAAAATGGAATAGAAAATGAAAATGAAAAGGTAACACGAAGTTTCATTCATACATGTAAGTTCTCTATTTACGTTTCCTGATATATGCAGACATGATCTCTCATTGTAATAAAATTTAGGTGCAGAATATAAAACTGGTTCATATAGATTATATTCTGGAGAAGGCTGAAACTGGCATTCACTTCATCGGCAATGTCCTTCATAGTAGTAGTCAGATAAGACGAGCACACTGCTGGTTTCCTTGCATTGATAGTGCCTCACAACGCTGTCCGTAAGTGAAGTTTCATCTTATCCCCTCTTGTAATATGGTACTTTATTTGCTGATGAACTTCACCAGTTCTCTTTGTATCTTGCTATGCCCAGATTTGACCTAGAGTTTACAGTTAATACAAATTTAGTCGCCGTCAGCAATGGAGACTTGCTTTACCAGGTATGTGTTCTATCTTGCTTGATGATGGGGCCTTGGGATCACAGCTGAATGATACACCAGAAGTCTCCTTTTCGCAAGACATTTTTAGCAATAATTACCCTATTTATTAGCTATGCTGTACCGACTCCATATGTTCCTAATATGTACAGTGTTATCGTTTACCTCTAAATCTATCTGACATCCGTATTATGAATACCTTTTGGCTGACAGAACTTGTGTTTTGGCCATTCATTAAGGTACACTGAGATGAAGGTTCTTCTAGGTGAGAGCGACACATTTGCTCTGCATGCAGACAATATAAGGATCAGAAGCATACTAGTGGATGGTGAAACTGTCGAATTTGAGTATTCCCCTCATTGGAAACATGATGCTGATCGACCGAACTGGTCTTCAGTTTCGTGTTCGAAGACTGCTGCAGATGCTGCATGTTCAACATATATTTCGTCTCTAAATAGAGAAGCTGTACCTAATCTTATTGTATCATTTGAGAGATCAGTCAAGTCAATAACTGGGCAACAGTTCGAAGAAAACAGTGAGAAGCATGAAGAAAATAGTGAAAGGATTGAAGAACATGTTGGAAAGCCTGTTCCAACAGTGGATGGTCAACTTGTTAATGGCTGCAATGGTTCTGCAGTGGAAGAAGATGAAAAGGAAAAGGAGAAGGAAAAGGAAGAGGAAGAGCAAAATGGAAACGGCAATGAAAAGGATGAAAATGGAATAGAAAATGAAAATGAAAAGGTAACACGAAGTTTCATTCATACATGTAAGTTCTCTATTTACGTTTCCTGATATATGCAGACATGATCTCTCATTGTAATAAAATTTAGGTGCAGAATATAAAACTGGTTCATATAGATTATATTCTGGAGAAGGCTGAAACTGGCATTCACTTCATTGGCAATGTCCTGCATAGTAGTAGTCAGATAAGACGAGCACACTGCTGGTTTCCTTGCATTGATAGTGCCTCACAACGCTGTCCGTAAGTGAAGTTTCATCTTATCCCCTCTTGTAATATGGTACTTTATTTGCTGATGAACTTCACCAGTTCTCTTTGTATCTTGCTATGCCCAGATTTGACCTAGAGTTTACAGTTAATACAAATTTAGTCGCCGTCAGCAATGGAGACTTGCTTTACCAGGTATGTGTTCTATCTTGCTTGATGATGGGGCCTTGGGATCACAGCTGAATGGTTCACCAAAAGTCTCATTTTCGCAAGACTCAATTTGCTTTTAAATGACAAGGATTCAGCTTTTCAGCGCACTTGATATTGTTACCATTAGCAAATGTTATATGATATCTTCTTGTTTTGTTATATGATCTTGAACATTCTGCTGGTGCTATATCACACAGGTTCTAAGCAAGGAAGATCCTTCCAGAAAAACTTATGTGTATAAATTGAACACTCCAGTTAGCGCACAGTGGATATCCTTGGTTGTTGGTCCACTCGAAGTTCTCCCCGACAAGAATGACATAAATGTCTCACACATATGTTTATCTCCTGCTCTGTCGAAGCTTGAGAACACAATCACATTTTTCCAGGATGCATACAGGTAGTCGAGAAAATTTAGTGGAGAAATTGTTTGAGTCAATTTTAACTATTATCTAAATAATTTCTTGTTTTGTCATTGCTCTCTGAAATTTGCAATTTACTGAGAACTGTTTCCGTTGTTGATTTGTAGTTGTTATGAAGATTATCTTGCTACACCTTTTCCCTTCGGTTTATACAAGCAGATTTTTCTTCCATCTGAAATGACAGTACAACAAACAAGCTTAGGGGCCTCCACATGCATCTTCAGCTCGGATATATTGCATGACGAGAAGGTTATAGATCAGGTACGTGTGTGTCTCTTTACTGCTCTGTCTCAGATTGGACAACAATTTGTAAGTTTATCTTTCAGGAGATGTGAATTTTTTGTCTCTAATAGTAGAACACACTAATCAATTGTGTTCAATTGTCTATATTATTATTTGTCACTTTAGCCTTTTACTTTTCATCCCATCTTGCTCACTAAGAGTATATAACATGACTAAAAAAGGCATAACTTCTGCTCATAGGGGTAGTCCTTGTATCAGTATTTTTGTTTTAAGCTTAACTTGTCTGATTCTTGTGTATATATCAATTATGACATCATGCTAATATGTGCTATATTTCATGTTTGTATGCCTTTTGTTTTTAATGTATAATGCTTGTAAACCTGCTTATCAGTGCTTAATAGTTGGTTCAGTTTCTTTTATCAGGGGATGCTTGGTCCTATTTTTCAGCATATGTCGCTATCATTTTCGAACATTTCTATTGACTCTTTGCTAGATGTTTGGATGCCAGTTTTGTTGATTTATAGCTTGCACTGTTGTAACTAACTTGTGAAATAGTTCAGATACTTGGCACCAGAATCAGACTAGCTAACGCCCTTGCAAAGCAGTGGTTTGGAATATACACAAGTGCAGAGGAGTTCAATGATGGTAATTCATCTTTACCTCTGAATTCATGTACATTATTACATATATTAAATGCTATTAAGTATTGACAATATAATTTACTGCCGGAGCAGAATGGCTGCTGGATGGTCTGGCTAGTTTTCTTACTGATCTATTTATCAAGCGTTACCTTGGGAATAACGAGGCACGTTATAGGCGTTTCAAGGTAACAGAAAAAAAAAGCACCAGTTATTCAGATTGTTGTTATTGTTGAATGACTAGTGGTACAGAAATTTTAAATTCAAAATATAATGTTAATGTGGTTCAATGCGGTACTTCAGATCTATCATATATGTCAATGCCCACGCTTCAAACTATGCATATATCTATGTTGTCTGTTTGTACCTGCCATGTGAGTCTTACAGTATAGATATGTGTATTGGTGGATAATGAAAATGAACTAGTGGAGACTGGAGTAGGATTCTATCTTGCTAAGTAGCAGTTTGCCTTGTTCAAACAAGGTGTATATAGTTAATTGCACCTATCTACCAAAATAATGTACTGGGGTACATTACATTGCACATGTAAGGTCCTTCCATTTTCGTAACTTCTCAGCTAATCTGTTGCTGACATGATGCATGATGTACTTACCTGTTCTCTTGTACATATTCGTCTTAAAAAATCCATGTAGAAATAACTATTTACCACCAAGTATGATCAACCATCCTTTTGTTATAAGGTTGATCATATGAGTACTATCAACTTCTGGCTTTGCTTCTGTAGTTATTCCTCAAGAAATGCATTTAAATTTTCATTTGAATTATCATGGTCCTTGAATACCATTGTCAATAGCTATTTCTTGTTCATGATTTTGGTAGGCGAATTGCACCGTTTGCGAGTCTGATGTTAGTGGTGCAACTGCTTTGAGCTCCCCTGCTGCTTCAAGCGATTTATATGGAACTCAAACAATTGGTTCATACGGAAAAATCCGTTCGTTAAAGGCAGTAAGTTTCAAGCATTTGAACTACAAAATCAGCTTTATGCATTTTTTTCCTCAACTTTTGGTATTCTATTTAACAGGTAGCTGTTCTTCAAATGTTGGAGAAACAGATGGGACCAGACTCCTTTCGGAAGGTATTTGCATCTTTGTTTATCGCTGATTGCACTGGCTATATTTTTTTTTAATCTACAGAACCACAGCACTTTGTCTAAGCAACTGAACCAATAATGGAGAAGTACATGCTATTCATGATAGGAGTTTTACATTCATAGTCTAAATTCGTTTTAGTTTTAAGGTAGGAGTTGATCGCATAGTGCCTTCTTTTCTTACAGAAACTATGAGGGATCCCCACAACACAATTATCTTTTTTGTTTATTAAATAAAAAGAGGGTCAATTATGTACTGTAAATGACAAGAAAACCACAAGCTATACAAACTGGTTCAGGTCCTGTTCAGATGTCATGGTTTTCCGAAACTAAAGTATCAAGAAACCATGGTTTCAAAGCTACAACCATGCAATACCATGGTTTAGAAAAAAGAGATCAGGGTTGAAGTTTCTAAAATTCCAAAATGACCGCACTTTTAGCTATACTATGGTTTTTATAATGCTAGGTTGGTTGCATGCAAACACTTTCTCGATTTATAAAACCAAAGTATTTTGTTAAACAGTGGTATTATTCCAAAACTCTAAAAATACTTTGTATCCAAACAGGGCCTCATCCAGTCAAAATGCTGTGTCCATTGATATCCTAATTCTTTTAACTTTTACCTTCCTCTCTTTTGATTCCCCTTTGTTAGTTCTTGTTGGTTTCATCTCTAGGCTAAAAGACTGTTATTGTTGTTGTTGATATCTTAATTGACAGTTATGCATATATATTGTTTCTGAGAGGCTGTGATTATTCCCAATTTCAGATTTTGCAGCTGATAGTAGCTCCAAATCGTGCCTCGAGAACACTAAGTACAAAAGAGGTATAACAACATTGGCATTTTTCTTGATGTATTTTAAAAAATTCAAGCTCATCGCATGCTTGCTGATACACCCTCCTTTCCAAAATATGTTCATTTCTGGATGTAGTCTTCGTCAGACTACCTTAAGTTTGACCTAATTATTTATGACACCAAATTAATATCATTAGATTCGTCATAAATTATATTTATATTGGTGTCATAGATGTTGGTACTTATATAAAATTAATTAATTTGTGTTAGAGCAGTTCGAGAAATAAACTTACTGTGGGGCAGAGGGAGTATAGTATTATGATTTTGGTTACAAGATTTTATAGTAACATAAAAGGGCCTTTGGCCCTTCGATCTACTCTTACCATTCTCTTAAGTAAGAGAGCTACAACTCATCATTGATAAGAATATATGAACTGTAATCCAACAAGGAGTTGTAGAACAGCCTATATCTAAAAACATCATAGAGCTGACATCACTTGTATTTCCAACCATTAGGATAAGTTTCTGGATTTCATTTCATTTGTTATGATTTAAAAACATACAGAGTCACTATAATAGAAGTGTGTATCAAATTTCACAAATTTCTGTGGTAAGGATTTAGTTGCTTTTTGTTCAATTGCGCAGCAGAGCTGCTTTCAGTGTTCCTGCAGTTCTTATACCATTTGTCCCCTCCACTCCTCCAGCACAACATATGGTGGACACATGTAATACGGTTTAGCTGGGAAACTGAACTTCATCTTATTTTTTTACTTCCTCTTATTCAGTTCAGACACCTTGCAAATAAGGTTGGTAACCTTGAACGTCCCTTTCTGAAAGAATTCTTTCCTCGGTGGGTTGAGTCTTGTGGATGTCCAGTTATGAGGTAAAAGATAGGTTGTTGCCCGCAAGTATCCACTTATTTATTTATTGATCATTACATCCTAGTGATAAACCCTATCCTTCTGCTTTGAAGATTGGGAATCTCCTATAGCAAAAAGAGGAATATGATTGAATTAGCCGTTTCAAGGGGCTGCACAGCAAATTCTGCACCTGATTCTGAGACTCACACCAATGGTGATACTCGAGAAGGTGATGCTGGATGGCCTGGAATGATGAGCGTACGTGTTCATGAAACAGATGGGGCGTATGATCATCCGGTTCTGCCAATGGCTGGTGAAGCTTTGCAGATGGTGGAAATACAGTGTCATTCCAAACTAGCACCAAAACGTGTTTGGAAATCCAAGAAAAACAC
The DNA here is from genome assembly GCA_000970635.1 of Eragrostis tef. NCBI lineage: Eukaryota > Viridiplantae > Streptophyta > Magnoliopsida > Poales > Poaceae > Eragrostis > Eragrostis tef. The sequence goes on along the minus strand of LAPY01003157.1, from coordinate 52,814 downwards.
AAAAAATGATGGTTCTGATGACATCATAGATTCCTCTACTCAAGAAAACCGCTCAAGGTCTATTTTCGACCAATCCACCTTTTTCTTTTGTCATATTTATCTTTCCCGTTCAATGATATCTCACTCGCGCTCCTGCCTTCTGCAGCATTGAGTCACCATTACTGTGGATTAGAGTAGATCCTGAGATGGAATATCTTGCTGAGATACATTTTCACCAGCCTGTTCAGATGTGGGTGCGTATTACCATATATACTTGAATATTGGATAACAAAAAGAGAAACCTGTATTTCATCTATTTGAACTTGATATTTTATCGATGATGGTCGGAAACACAAAATTAGTAGATAGCAAATAATCTTTGTAAAGGCAAGTTGGATTTTTTGTTGGTTGATTTAAGTCATTTAAACTCAATAACTCATACACCTTTTATAGCTATTTCTCAAAGTTTGTGTGGTTACTGTGGTACACGTGATGTCTGAGCTTGATCTCATACTTGCCTCTGATGCACATCACATTACAGTTAATCTTAAAGTGCTTTTGATGATGAATCCAATGATATTCATCTCACATTCGGAAAGTAATTATTTAAATCAATGTTGTTGGTCCCAGTTCAACAAAAAAAGTCAACAGTGTCATATATTAAAAACCAGAGGGAGTAGTTTAAAGTGTTTCCTTTCTGGTGACATAGTGGTCTCATTAGGATAAATGTATATAAGAATGATACATATTTGTTTTTACATTGCCATAATAAAATCTCAATTGTTGAACAAGCTTGTGAATTCCTTTGTCCCTGAAGCCCTTAGATGTGAACATTGTGAAGTGATGCATACTCCCTCTGGTCTCTAAAAACATGTTTTAGAAAATGACATGGTCATCAAAACAGAACTTTGACCATGATTTTCTAATATAATGAATTTGGAAAAGAATATATTATTGAATTACATTCATGTTATTGACGATAGTCAAAGATTTAAAAGTTGGAGTAGAACCTTTTTAAACCAACATGTTTTTGAAGACTGGAGGGAGTATTGGATTTGTATCACCATTTTAAGCTTTGGGTAAAGCATAACATCAATGGTCAACCTAACATTATGTTCCTCATTTTCTTATCCCTGTGTGATTCATTCTCTTTTTAATTTTTGAGCCATTTTGCAGATCAATCAATTGGAGAAAGACAAAGATGTTATATCACAATCACAGGCAATAGCTGTCCTGGAGAAATTACCTCAGCTCTCAGTCTCTGTGATTAATGCCCTCAATAATTTCCTTAATGACACAAAGGTATTTTTAGTTTTCAACATCGCTTCTCGAAATCATATATTTAATTTCATTGTTTTACAGTAACTGATTAGTAACATGCAGGCCTTTTGGAGAGTTAGAGTTGAAGCGGCATATGCATTAGCAGTCACATCATCTGAGGTATGCTTCAGTAAGTTGTAAGCTCTCTATAAGTTGTCCAAAGCATTCATATTTTAGTGTTGCGCATATTCTTTGACCATTTAGTTCTGAGATGTTTGGAGACCAGACCTGTTTGTAGTTGACTATGTTTTTTTATTGAATTACATTTGTGAATTAATCTCATTGCTAGCTGTGCACATTTACATAAATGAGTTGGTGGTTGAAAGTTCTTGAATATCTTAATGTGGTTGAGGAACCGAACCTAGTTCAGTTGGTTTCAGATGATGACGTGCACCAAGACCACTCAAATTCTAAAAATAAAATAAAAAAAGAAAAGAAAAGAAAAGGACCGCCCATAATTCATCCCATCTACTTCCTCCTAGGTCGATATGTGTTCCCCCTTACTATGCATTATTGTCAAGATTTGTGCATTTTTTTTAAAACTTCCTGGCAGTAAATTGAGGGGTTTGGCATTTCTCACATCCATTTGTAGGAATCTTGCTTGGACGTTTCCCTTTATGGACAACCATCTTACGAATATTTGTTTGCTGCATACAGGCAACTGATTTAACTGGGTTTCTTCATCTTCTCAAGTTCTATAAAAACCGTCGTTTTGATGCGGATATTGGAATGCCCAGGTAAAGATCTGCATTTGTGTATAACCATCTGTCCCCGCCAAAAACTAAGATACCTTGTTCCTTGTTTTTCTTTGATTCTATAATAATTACCATTCTATTTTACTTATAGGCCGAATGACTTCCATGATATCCCAGAGTACTTTGTTCTTGAGGTAATGCTTTGAGGTAGGAATTGTTATTGTGACTACCAATGGAAAAAAAAAACCCCCGCATATATGCCACTGCTACAAGCATTTGATGGATCTTAGTATTAGAACTCACTGTGGTCTTATTGATATATGGAAAAATCTATATATATTATTTTCCGTGTCTTGAGAAAATAAAAGTTTATTCTTGTGAATTGTGGGGACAACCGCTATTCCTACATATATAGCTCCAGATCGTTACAGTAGTCTTCTGCATACATGTCAGAATGTTACCCTTGTAGTTCCTTGAAATACATACTATTTCATTAGTTTCTGGATAGGAAACTTTAGACTTAAAGTAATCTGCCCTGTAGTTATTATTGTCTTGAAATGAAATCAGTTCTTCATATCATCGCTGAAATATTTTCTGCCTTAATAGTATTTAGTGGCTCAAACATTATCTGATGGCAATGAGGCACTCCAACTACTTTGGAGTAATTCAAAACTGTGCCTTTAGTGCGTGGGACTTCAATTTTGTATTTAGCAAATGTAGTGTTTGATAAGACAACACCCAAATCGACACAGAAGTTGATATATTTTGGCTCACACTATCTTATATTCAACTGTTTCATTGTTTCGCAAAAATAAACTGGTGATTGAGCTAATATTCAACTATTGTGGTTCTTTAAGCCATTGTTTATTGTTGCATACAAGCTCGGATGTAAAAAGAATGTTATCTTCCATTACTTATGATATTTTTATTAGGCAATTCCCCATGCAGTAGCTCTTGTTAGATCATCGGACAAGAATAGCCCACGGGAAGCCATTGAGTTTATTCTTCAGCTCCTGAAGGTTTCTGTTCCTCTCTGGCTTCCATTTTATTTACTTAGTGAAGCAATAATTATTCATAATACACACTCATTTAGTATATATATGCATGTTGCTATCATAAGATCATTAATATGTTTTCATGTTTTGTATTGTCCCATTTTCAGTACAATGATAACAACGGAAACATTTATTCAGATGTGTACTGGCTATCAGCAATGGTCCAGGCAATAGGTGAACTGGAATTCGGTCAGCAGGTCTGTGTAAATTTGGGCCATTTTTATTTTTAGACACGTTGAGACATATAAGTAAATACAACTACAAGATGCTTGATGTACCTTCATGGTATTAGCCTTGTTTTTTCAAATACAGTTTGGTCAAACTATATTGAAGTACATACTGAATTGTTTTTGCATTCATGGTAACTGTTGTAAAGATAGTGCTTTATTAGTTCCATTTGGCAGAGCACACACTGGCGATTTTGTTTTCTGCTATGCATGACATTGGGGCGTCCAAACAGATAACAATAGGGCTTTGCTGTTTATACTTACTGTTTATTCAAACCTACTGTTATCTGTTTATTCAAACAGATAGCCAGATCAGCCAGATTTTCCTTTTTAAGTGTTCCCAAACTGCTTTTAAGGCACAGATGACTGTTTGAAGAATAACATTGAGCCTCTCTGCAGGGTTTATGCTTCCTATCTTCTCTTCTCAAGCGAATTGATCGACTCTTGCAATTTGACAAGTATGTGGACCTAAGGACCTTCCCCATCAGTATTGCTTATTGATTTTGTTTTGTGTGCAGGAGTTCCATTTGCATATTGAACATTTCAATCTTTAAAATATTTGTGAAATCTGTGTATGCAGAACATAATGTTGAGTAAATATGTAAATATAATTTCAAGCAGTCCTCCTGCTGGTTTAAGAATAACAGAAATCCAGGATCAAATTCATCAATGAAGAAAAAAAAATAAAAATAAATAAATAAAAGCACAGTGGAGCCTCTCCTACTGTTTACACGTTAAAAAAAAAGAGAGAAACACAATAGAAAAGCAAACGGTCTGGCATTGTTCATTATTGCGACAACAATACATATTTTCCCTTTTTTTTATTGCATTTGGATGTCAAACATAAATATGTGCAGGACTATTTTTTAGTTCATTTTTAAACATTGCAACATGTTAGAGTATCATATTTTCGCTATTGTGGACACCGGAACTCATGGTCACCACTCAATTTCCTATTATTCGTTTGTTTGTCTTTCGATCTTGACAACTTGACCAACTGGCGGCCGAACGACTTCCATGATATCCCTGAGTACTTTGTTCTTGAGGTAATGCTTTGAGGTAGGAATTGTTATTGTGACTACAAATGGGGGAAAAAACACAAATATGCCACTGCTACAAGCATTTGATGGATCTTTGTATTGGAAGTCACTGTGGTCTTAAGAAAATAAAAAAAGTTTACTCTCGTGGATTGTGGGGACAACCTCTATTCCTATAGGTTGATATCGTTGCAGTAGTCTTGTAGTTCCTTGAAATATATACTATTTCATTAGTTTCTGGGTAGAAGACTTTAGACTTTAAGGTGCCCTGTAGTTATTATTGTCTTGAAAATCAGTTCTTCATATTAACGCTGAAATGTTTTCTGCCTTAATAGTATTTAGTGGCTCAAACATTATCTGATGGCAACGAGACACTCAACTACAATACAATATTACAATGCTTAATCTTTACTTTTGGAGTAATTCAAAACTGTGCCTTAAGTGTGTGGGACTTCATTTTTGTATTTAGCAAATGCAGCGTTCGATAAGACAACACCCAAATCGACACAGAAATTGATATATTTTGGCTCGCGCAATCTTATATTCATCCGTTTCATTGTTTCGAAAAATAAGCTGGTGATTGAGCTAGTATTCAACTATTGTGGTTCTTTAAGCCATTGTTTATTGTAGCATACAAGCTCGGATGTAAAAAGAATATTATCTATCATTACTTATGATCTTTTTATTAGGCGATTCCTCATGCAGTAGCTCTTGTTAGATCATCGGACAAGAATAGCCCACGGGAAGCCATTGAGTTTATTCTTCAGCTCCTGAAGGTTTCTGCTCCTCTCTAGCTTCTGTTTTATTTACTTAGTGGAGCAATAATTATTCATCATATGCAATTATTTAGTATATATATGCATATTGCTATAATAAGATCGTTAATATGTTTTCATGTTTTGTATTGTCCCATTTTCAGTACAATGATAACAACGGAAACATTTATTCAGATGTGTACTGGCTATCAGCAATGGTCCAGGCAATAGGTGAACTGGAATTTGGTCAGCAGGTCTGTATGAATTTATGACATCTATTAAAGTTTGGGCCATTTTTATTTTTAGACACGTTGAGACATAAGTAAATGCAACTACAAGATGCTTGATAATGACACCTTCATGGTATTAACCTTGTTTGTTTCAAATACAGTTTGGTCGTACTATATTGAAGGAGATACTGAATTGTTTTTGCATTCCTGGTAACTGTTGTAAAGATAGTGCTTTATTAATTCCATTGGGCAGAGCACACTGGCGATTTTGTTTTCTGATATGCATGACATTAGGGCGTCCAAACAGATAACATTAGGGTTTTGCTGTTTATATTTACTGTTTATTCAAACCTACTCTTATCTGTTTATTCAAACAGATAGCCAGATTTTCCTTTTTTAAGTGTTCCCAAACTGCTTTTAAGGCACAGATGACTGTTTGAAGAATAACATTGAGCCTCTCTGCAGGGTTTATGCTTCCTATCTTCTCTTCTCAAGCGAATTGATCGACTCTTGCAATTTGACAAGTATGTGGACCAGACCTTCCCCATCAGTATTGTTTATTGATTTTGTTTTGTGTGCAGGAGTTCTGTTTGCGAATTGAACATTTCAATCTTTAAAATATTTGTGAAGTCTGTGAATGCAGAACATAATGTTGAGTAAATATGTAAAGACTCGGCATCGATTTCTTAATATAATTTCGGGCAGTCCTCCTGCTGGTTTAAGAACAACAGAAATCCAGGATCATATTCATCAATGAAGAAAAAAAATAAATAAAAGCACAGCGGGAGCCTCTCCTACTGTTTACACGTAAAAAAAAAAGAAACACGATAGAAAAGCAAACGGTCTGGCATTGTTCATTATTGTGATAATAGTACATTTTTTTCCTTTTTTTATTGCATTTGGATGTCAAACATCAATTTGAAATTGAATTTTTGCAGGATTATTTTACTTCTTTTGTAATATGTACTGGACTATTTTTTAGTTCATTTTTAAACATTGCAACATGTTAGTATCATATTTTCGCTAATGTGGACACCGGAACTCATGGTCACCACTCAATTTCCTATTATTCGTTTGTTTGTCTTTCGATCTTGACAACTTGACCAACTGGCCTGAAAACCTTTGTCTAGTTTTATGCCTGGTTACAATGGTGTGTTGACTGTCAGCTGCATTCGTACCCTTGCACGAATAGCAGGGAGGGTGTCATCTTCTGTTGGCCTTGTAAGAATTTCCAATTTATTTTGTTCATATTTTATTCCATAGTTGGTTTACGCTTGTTGCAAATCACACTAATGTGAGTTAACTTTTCATTACTGCAGGATCGAATTTCTGAACTAATTGCCCCCTTTCGCAACATGGACAAACCTTGGAAAGTCCGAATCGAAGCTAGCAGGGTTCTTATTGATCTTGAGTTACAACATAAAGGCCTTGATGCAGCTCTTTGGTTGTTCCTGAAATATGTGGATGAAGAAAAATCTTTGCGAGGTCTGATTGCTAGAGTACTTTATTTTGCATAGTGTGTATGCTTTTATGTCTTTTGACACTTGGATTGCAGGAGCTACAAAGTTGGCGGTTCATGTCTTGCGTATATGTCAAGCGACTGTTGATCCTCACCTTAGTGATCAAATAACATTGTCAGCTCTGGTTGGTCTTCTTCACCTCCTTGCTGGCATAAAGGCATACAACAACATATTTCTTCGTCATCATGTGTTCTGCATATTGCAAGTTGCTGCTGGAAGGTTAGCAAATTTGTTATTTCATTGTATCCAATTTCTTTGTTTCATTAATTTCTTGTCACTGTGTTTTGTACAAAACCCTTCTTTTGAATTCAGCTTATCCTCGAGTAGTACACTTATAATTTTGAAATGACAACAATCGTTTAGATGAATGGGACGTGAACCTCTTTGTTCTTCTCTAGGTTTGAGTGTCAACATGTATGATTTCATTAACACTTAATATTTAGTCATCAATCATGTGTGTGAATGAAAGTTTTATACTCTCTAATTGTGTGCTCTTGATTTATTTTCCTTTTCAGGTCCCCAACATTATATGGTGTTCCAAAGATTGCCACTGTCCCTCCGGTGGTCCAAGACATATCTAGTGATCAGCACACTAAAGCTGATTCCTCAATTCCTCAACCATCAAGACCTCAAGAACCTTCCACTAGCACTCCGAGTGTCCGTGAGGTCTTACCCACCTCAGGTCCAACTAAAGATGCTGATAATATATCTAACTGCAGTGAAAGAAGGAATGTCGTCAAAATCAGGGTGAAACGCACAGCATCATCCAGTAAAGCATCTGATGCTGACCACAGAGATCATTCTCATGGTGGAAGAAATGAAAATGAAGTGGGTCCCTGTAGATCTATGTCAGTGGATGCTCCCATGGTTGGGGCAGCAAATGAACCATTAAATGTGAGCAGTCATAACATTGAGGAACAGAATTCGTGTCATGACCGTGAATCAAGGATGTCTGCAAGCGCTAGCAATGCTAAACTAATGGACAGGAATGAAATTTCCAAGGAACTACAGTGTACAGCTGATTCAAGGCTGGATGCTCTTCCCAAGGATCAGTTATCTCCTGTCATTAATCTGCTGGAAGTTGCAGGCAAGCCTGGTAGTCAGCTTGAAGGTGTCTCCACCAGCTGTGGTGGAAACCAAGCCCCAGAATCGATGAACGGACTGGAGACAAAAGAGAGGAAGAAGAGGGATAAGAAAGATAAAAAGCGAAACCGAGATAAGAAAGATGATCCTGAGTATCTGGAAAAGAAGAGGCTTAAAAAAGAGAAGAAAAGAATGGAGAAAGAGTCAGCTAGAAAGCAGCGGGATGGTGAAGGGGTTCCTTCTAACGAAAAGAATACACCTTCAGTCTCGCGTGAAGTTTCTCTGACGAGGCCACCAGCTCCAGTGCGAAGTACCAAACCAGCTCCAGTGCGAAGTGCCGAACCCCAAATTTCAAGCAAGGAAACAGCTGTAGATACTGCACGGACAGCACCGACACCAAAGATACGGATTAGAGTCAAGCCATTGCAAAGAAAGCCTGAAGGTAGTTAGAACAGTTTTAGGTGACTGGGCTACCCATTTGGAAGGATTACTGTACAGTGGAACATGATATTGCTAAGTTGTAGGTTGTACCATGAGTAGCCAGTTTTTCTGTGATTGCTGATTAGTAGCCAGTTGTAGGTTGTATCATGGGCCATCATTCGTAAAAAGAACTGCTACTGCCTCAGTAATTAGTGGGGTAGTTGAAATCAAGTTCTTGGGTCGCTTATCACGAATCAAAATGCATCTTGATCTCAGGTGTTTCCATTTTATTTATTATTTATTGAGGAAAGGTGTTCCAAATATTGATGAATGTTTCCATTCAGTGCACCTCAGAATGCTTGGCCTCCTTGCTTGCTACAATTCCGGTAAGGAGTGGGAACTGGTGAAGCAATTTTAGCATGAGAGAAGGGCTCTTGTTAGTTGTTACCCCTCCCCCTCACCCCCCTTCTTTTGTATTCTGCTTGCTCATGAAGATTTTGCTAATTTGGATGAAGTGCTGTATTGAATCTCTGGCTGGTAAAGCTGATGCGAATACTGCTTCCTACTACTCCTAGGAATGTTTTCCATTTCTGTGCATAGGTGCAATTTGCAGTAAGTGCTGTCCCGGAAGAATTGCAGGGCTGCATCATGCCCGTCTCATTTATCTGTGCTTCTTCATTTTAGCAGTGGTCGGCAGGTTTGAACCTGCAACACGATTTGAACTGTTTTACTGCTGTGCTTGCCGACCAGCCGTGGTACCTTGTTTGACCCACTAATCCGAGGGTTAAGGCACAACTTTATCATATTCAAGAACTATACACAATGGTTGGACGAATTGGGTAGTAGCGGCTATGGTATGATCGATCTGGCATTCTGGCTTGAGGATAATGAAAGCTACCGTCAACGATTTCACTACCACTTGGATATTCCTTACTCCACTAGGCACTATGGACTGTTGTTGTCCTGCTTTGCGATTTAGATCCGCAGCAATGCAATTAAAATGGCGAAGCAATTCTCGCCACCCAGTTCGAAACAATACAAACCAGGAATGGACACAAACAATACATCGACACATCTGTATTCTAGAAAGAAAAATACTGAAAAGAAGCATAAACGCCCATCTCAAAACGCGTCTTTATCCTCGAAAATAAAACTGAAATAAGGAAGAAGAAAAAAAGAAGACAAATCCGTTTCGAGAAGAGCGCGTCACAGTGACTGCCCACAACAAGAACAGAACACACAGATACTCGCAATATCGCAGGATTCTGTGCATCCGCGGGCCCTGTGCTGACAGGTGCCCGAGAGAGAGCCCAACGGGCCCCACGCCCTCCCCACATCTCACTTTCGCCGCCGTGGCCTCACCACAGAGCGAGCGAGAGCCCCCGAGGCCACGGCCACGGCCACCGTCGCCACATCGCACTCATGGCACGGGAAGCAGCGGGCGACGCCGCGGAGCGAGAGACCGCGCGGGGCGCCACCTCGCCGGCGCCTACGTGGGGGCGGGTGCGGAAGGCTGGGCTGGGGGCGGCGGCGCACGCGCTGCTGCTCTGCTTCACCGCGCTCCTCGCGCTCAAGCTCGA
>LAPY01003156.1:32577-56667 GCA_000970635.1 Eragrostis tef | reverse complement strand
CGGCGGCGGCGGCCGCTCGGGCACGGCGGGTGCCCATGACGCGCGGGCTGGGTTGACCGGTAAATTTTGCTTTGACCTAGTAGACAGATCACAGATTTGGGTTGGAAACTCTCTCTCAAAAAAACAAAACGTATTTGGGTCGGAAGGATGTCGCACGTGTCGGGTCGCAGCCTCCAGATTAAACGAAGGCCCAATGAAATCAGTATTCTGTTCAGTCGACATCCTATCCCTCCGATTATTTCTCAGTTCTTGTTCGTGATGAAGGTTTGTACAGGCACAACTAAAAAAAAAACTGGACAAGCATGTAACAGACAGGGACAATCATAGCCACCCAATTAAGATCAAACGGTCCTGCTCGTCGACTGAAAGGCCCTCTAATTTCAGTCGCTTGAAAATTAGCAGGGCTCTTTTTTTTTTAGGGGGAGGAGGCCGGCCTAGGCGGAGGGTCGGAAGGATGCCCCGAACGCAGTGGACTGCAATGACAGACGGGCTCAAAATAATGGGCCCCCAGTGTACTTGCAGCGACAGATGGGCTCAAAAGAATGGGCCCGTTAGTGGACTGCAGTGGCAGATGGGCTCAAAAGAATGGGCCGAACGCTGGCCTAGTACGTATACATCTATACGTAATCGAACGCAGTCCGTCTGCATTCTGCAAACGAACACAGTCCCGAACACCGATCCCCTTTCCTGCTCGCCGGCGGCGGCAATGGCGTCGCCGATCCGCACGACCCTCCGCCGCATCGAATCCGCGGAGTGCCCTCGGCAGACAGAGACCCTCTCCGACGACCTCCTGGAGGAGATCTTCCTTTTTTTCCCCCCTCCCCCCCCCCCCCCCCCCCCCCCCCCGCCCCCCCCCCCCCCCCCCGCCGCTCCTCCTCGGATTCCTCTGTGCCGGATACGGATCCCTTGCCGGCGCAAATTTCGAACCGGCGGAGGCGCCCCTTCCCAGTGCGTCGCTCTCCAGAGCGCCGCCGACTTCTCCTTCGAGGGCTACCTCCCTCGCAGAAAGAACGGCTGGGACCCCCGCGACGTCCGCGACGGCCGCGTCCTCCTCGAGCACTTCCACGACATTGTCAACTACGAAGGCTTACCGGACATCGCGGTGTGCGACCCCTTGTCACGGAAGTACCTGCTATTGCCCCCCATACCCGACGACCAACTCCCCTCAGTGCACGGCCAGGATGAAAATGTCCTCTATACTGGGTCCTACCTTCTTCCCTGCACAGATGAGGAGGACGATACATCATTCAGAGTGATCAATGTGATGCATTGCGTGACAAGCTTGGCCGTCTTTGTCTTCTCTTCCGGCTCTGGGCTCTGGAGTATCGGTACGTCTACCACTTGGAATGCTCTAAGCTTCAAATCACAGCCAGAAATGGGCAGGATTGTTGGAACTCAATGTGTGCCTGGCTGCTTCTACTGGGATGTACCGGACAAGAACAAGTTGATCAAACTCGACATCACAAGGATGCAGTTCTCCGCTTTTGACCTCCCACCTGATGGCCATTTCAACACAACCGTTGTGGATGCAGGGGAAGGTAGGCTTGGGTTGTTAAGCTACCATGGCAGCGCATCGGTGGAGTATTACACCATTATGCAAAATGAGAACAAGAGGGCTGATAGGTGGCGGATGGAGAGTATAGTTCCAGTGCGCCCTGATTTAAACTTTTTATTCCCTGATGCACCTGAAGGATACATTTCCCTGGTGGGAACATTGAGATCCTCCAATAAATACGTAGCGGAATGTTTCTCACTTGAGATCAGAACTTTAAAGATTGAGTGGGTCTGTAGAATAAGGAACCCAAACTATGGTGTCTATGCATATGTTGGGTACCCGCCATTCATGTCACCGACAAGAATATGAAAGTCGTAAGTACTTCGTTTCCTTTGGCATTAAGCGGAATGTTAAGATACACGTGTTTCAAAATGCAGCACAATATTTATGTATGGACTGGCTTTTCTTTGTTTTCCTATTATAATAATAAAACATGGATTCTGATCTTCAAGATTCTTTGTCCTATTCAACATTTGTGCTTTTGATAGTGTTCTCATATTTTACTTCTAGGACATTTGATGTTTGTAATTTTATGATTTGAAACAAATAGTAATCTCTTTTCTGTATTTATTAAATAGTTTTTGTAAGTGGATGGTTTAAATAAATTGTTTAAACGGTGCATTGCGATGTGGAATCCATCTGCAAGATATCTTGAAACTTTCAACAAAATTTAAAAAATCAGTAGATCAAAACATTATTTTACAGGAGTAATTTATCCTGAAGTTGTTGTTTGCTATATATATTGAAACATCAAGGCTAACATGCTGGCTTTTTAAAATTCCATGCAAGTCAAAATGCAATATAGGATGTGATTTCATAGGTTGTAACACCCTTTGTTTTTATATTCACTGGGGTTGTTAATCTGTAAGAATATGTGCTCATTGTAGTTACCACCAGTATGAGAATTTTATTGTTTGGTCTTGCCCTCATATATTTTGCTAAGTAATTCACCCAGTGTTCTGTTGTGTTAGTCACGTGTCGGATAATTTCCTTAAGTTATGTAAGTATCAAATCTGTTACAGCAGTGTTTTTGTTACCATATCAAAATTATGAATTTTTTCCTGACAGAACAAAATGGATCATGCTTGGAGGGTCTCCCTGTTTTCCAAGACAGGTATGCCATTTTGGAGTGTCTTGTCTCCCTGTTTCCAATTTATCCAAAGCATTGTCCATTGTGCCTTGTTGAAAAGTCAATCTGGGTAATATTTGGCTTCTGTTAATTTGCTGCATGCTTCATATTCAAGTTCATTAAACATTTGATATAGCTATCAATCCTAAGTCCCTAGGGCCTGTTTGGGATAGATATTTGTAAGACTATAACTGTGACTGCCTAGGCATATTGCATTATATAGTGGTCCACGACAGCATTGAGTGGTGTGATCTTTTACCAACTGGCCTGTGCTCGTGCATTAGCCTCAGCTATGATATTTTTCATTTTCTCACTCTAGCTACTTTAACATTTTTGCCTTGATAGGTGCTGTCCTTTTAGCCATTTAATTTTATAACAGAGAATTCATCCCTATATGTTGGAATAGGACATATGTTCTCAATATTTGCTTTGCTTGGGATAACAAATAGGTCTGAACTAGTCATGCCATAAGATTTGTTTAATCCCATTATCTAAAGTCTTTTCATGACCGTGAATTAGATTTATCTTTGTGTTTTAGTATATTCGAATCTACTGAATAATTTGAGTCACGTGAGCTACTGAAAAAAGAGAATGATAGTATTTTTGCTATGATTCTGCAGGGGTGATTTCAAAGTTCTGGACCCAGGATTAAATTTGTACCCAAGTTAATGGCTTCTTTAGTGTGGTGCCACTCTGCTGGTGTGGATTAGTCGATGCAGGGTTCTGTGTTGCACTCCTATATCTTGTTATCGAACTTACTTTAGATGCAAGTTTCAAGTGGTACCCAAGTAGTTGTTGAAGTACATGATAAAGACTTTTCTGGAGTTTCAAGTGTGCCTCAAGCTTTTGCAAAACTATATGTGATTCTAAGATTTTAAAATGCTGATTGGGGCCACTGTGCCAACTACTAGGCGCTCCTCTCGAGACATTTCTTCTTAGTCAGAAGGATCAGATCAGCACACACCAATGTTTAGATCAGCCTTTATTTCTCACCTAAACTTTCGACGACGTCTCATTTCGTGATAGCAGACTTTCGACGACGTCTCATTTCGTGATAGCAGCAATCGCTGCATCCGCAGGACGTGAACTGAAGTTCGCAGCCGGACCAGCCGCAGGCCTTGTAGCAGCACGCCCCGAGGCACGACTCTGGGTTGCTGTTCCTGCGGCAGCACTTGCAGCTCCCTCGCACATCAGCTTCCGCTGCCGGGGCACTGGACTCCGGCAAGGACTCCAGCAACACGGTGGTGGAAGAGGGTGGTCGAGGTGAAAGCCAGGAGAGCCATGGCGAGAATTCTTCGAAGGATCACGCCAAGGCTGCTGTGGCCATGCCTTTCTTCGTGATTTAGTTTGGAAACGAAGGATGCTTCGTATGAAATAGATGGTGCGACAGAGCAGCTCTTGGCCTCCGTATATATCGAGTGAGAACATGGCTGCAATTCAATGTGTCCTAGGATTCCAGGACGGTTTCCATTTCTCTTCTCTAAACGCCTATTAGTTGAGGAAGCATATATCTAATTTTAACGATAAGAAAAAAAAACTATATACTCATTATTAGGCAGCTTCCACTGTTGTTTGGTGTTCTTCACACGCAGAGAAATGGCTACAAATTTCCACTATTGTTTTTTTTTTTTGAAGGACACACGCCCACTACGGGGCGAGAACTTTCTTTACTGCTCGAGAAAGACAGGTACAGCAACCATATTTGCACAAAGGTCCTTACATGAATACAGAATAACACAAGGACCCTTGAGCAAGCTAAAGAGAACATCACAAAAGGTAAAAATTACAATCCAGTCCTTAGATAATGGAACACGCCACCGGCTGAAGCACACCGAAAGCAGCTCCACCAATTCCGGCGAGGGAAGTGTCGCAATCTCCATAGCTGAATCCTCTTGAGCAGATGCCTCCAACCACATCGGGACCAGACGATGAGGAACATCGCGACCTCAGGCAAAGCACACGAAGTGTATGAGGTTGGAGCCATAGATTTGAATGAAGTGACACCGGGCTCAACCAAAAGATGACTCCTCTATCGAAATTGGGTATCAGCAGCTGAGGGCGATCAACCCAAGCAAGAGGAATCAAGCATCTTACAAGAAGCACAGCCAAGGCAACAACACAACAAGCACCCCGCCATGGTTGTACCTTGGAAAGAGCAGCAAAGAGCAAGAAAGGAGAGAAGGGACACCCGCTGGGGAGAAGCCCAACGAGGACAAAATACGGCATCACGCCGACAGCCACATGGGACAACTGGAAGGAAGAAACCATACCGGAGCCGAGAAGACTACCAAACACCTTCACCTTGCACACGAAGGCGCTGGCGGGCATAGCGGAAGAAAAGGACCCGAACTTAGCTAGAAAGGGAAGAAACCTACACTACTGCTGTACAGGGAGGGGTCCCTCACCCTTCACAACGCCGGCAAGGAGCCGGAGAGGGAGGGGAGGGGCCAGATTTGGCCCAAGGAAGAAGACGCAACTGTAGAGAGAGAGAGGTCGCGAGAGCTCTGGAGAGTCTCCACATGGTTCCGTTGCCAATTTCCACTATTGTTTGGTGTTCTTCACTGAGACTACTATGCATTTTGACAGAGAGATAAATGCCATACCCTCACGGGCCGCACTGCGCAGCCAAGGCTTGACAGGCCATATCCCAAAGGGAGTTGGCCCAGCAGTGAATGCTGGCCTAGTACACGTGGTCGTGCATTGCAATGACACATGGGTTCATAACAATGGGCCGAATGCTGGCCTAGTACGCGTATAAATCTGTAATCGAACGCATTCCAGCCTCCAGACGAACGCAGTCCCGAACTCCGTCCCTTTTCCTGCTCGCCGGCAATGGCGTCGCTCGCACGCCCGCCCGCCGCACCGAATCCGCGGAGTGCCCTCGGCAGCAGACGACCCTCTTCGACGACCTCCTGGAGGAGATCTTCCTCCGGATCAGTTCCCCGGCCGACCTCGCCCGCGCGGGCTCCACCGCGTGCGCCTCCTTCCGCCGCCTCATCGCCGACCCGTCCTTCCTCCGCCGCTCCACCTCGGATTCCTCTGGGGTGGATACGGGTCCTTCTCCGGACCCAATTTCGAACCGGCCGATGCACCTCTTCCCGGCGCGTCTGCAGCCCACGCTTTCAAGAGCGCCGCCGACTTCTCCTTCCAGGACTACCTTCCTCACAGACCGAACCGCTGGAAACCCTGCAACGTCCGCGACGGCCGCGTCCTCCTCGAGCACATCCACGATACTGGCGAGGACGACGAGGACTTCCGGGACCTCGCGGTGTGCGACCTGTTGTCCCGAAAGTACCTGCTATTGCCCCCCATAGCCGACGACCAACTCCACTCTGTGCACGGCCAAGATGAAAATTGTGACATCCTCAACTAATACTTAATAAGATTGATAGAATACTCATGTCAACAAGTTACAATTTTTTTTCTAGAAGCTCATCTCGAAAGAACTTCGAGGGTGACCGACTGTCGTTCTCGGATACGCACAAGTGAGAACAAAGTGTGCAGAAAAGACATGCATTGGTCTGTAAGGATAGTCTTAGATCCTAGAGGGCTGCCAGGTATGCAGGCCCGGACTCAGGGAGACGGGACGCTACTCTGGTATCAGAGCTGACTCTCGCGGTTTCACAGGCGTGTGTGGTCGCAGTTGCGCAGGCATGGTGCTCATGGCTGGTGTGAATCCAGAGTGGTCACACAACATGGCACATCGGTGGCACTGGACGCACAGACATGGCCAAGAGGAGACGTTCCTGGATTGGGGTTGATCGACGAGGACGTCAATCTTCTAAGAGAGTGAGTATGTGACATCCTGACCCAAAGCTTAATAGGATTGATAGAATACAAACTTCGAGGTTAATCGTGTTTGGCCTAGAGCAATTTCGGGATGAGTGACCGACTGGAAAGTCGTTCCCGGGTGCGCACGAGTGAGGACAAAATGTGTAAAAAAGACATATGTTGGTCTGTGAGGATAATCTTAAAAAACTAAAGGGTTGTCAGATATGCGGGCTCGGCTTCGAGAAGGCGAGAATCTACAAAAATGTCCTCTATACCGGGTCCTACCTTCTTCCCTGCACAGATGAGGAGGACGATACATCATTCAGAGTGATCAGACTGATGCATTGCGTGACAAACTTGGCCGTCTTTGTCTTCTCTTCCGGCTCTGGGCTCTGGAGTATCGGTACGTCTACCACTTGGGATGCTCTAAGCTTCAACTCGCCGCCAGAAATAGGCAGGATTGTTGGAACTCAATGTGTGTCTGGCTGCTTCTACTGGAATGTGGACAGCATGAACCAGTTGATCAAACTCGACATCACAAGGATGCAGTTCTCCACGTTTGATCTCCCACCTGATGGCCGTTGGAATTTTGTCATTGTGGATGCAGGGGAAGGTAGGCTTGGGATGTTTAGCCACATATATCGCAGCGGCGGCGCGTCGGTGGAATATTCCACCATTATGCAAAATGAGAATAAGAGGGCTGATAGGTGGCGGATGGAGAGTACAGTTCCACTGCACCCTGGTTTTAACTTTTTCATCCATAGTGCATCTGAACGATACATTTTCATGGTAGGAGCACTGAAAATCGTCGAACATGGCGCTGGCACTGGACGCACAGACATGGCCAAGAGGAGACGTTCCTGGATTGGGGTTGATCGACGAGGACGTCAATCTTCTAAGAGAGTGAGTATGTGACATCCTGACCCAAAGCTTAATAGGATTGATAGAATACAAACTTCGAGGTTAATCGTGTTTGGCCTAGAGCAATTTCGGGATGAGTGACCGACTGGAAAGTCGTTCCCGGGTGCGCACGAGTGAGGACAAAATGTGTAAAAAAGACATATGTTGGTCTGTGAGGATAATCTTAAAAAACTAAAGGGTTGTCAGATATGCGGGCTCGGCTTCGAGAAGGCGAGAATCTACAAAAATGTCCTCTATACCGGGTCCTACCTTCTTCCCTGCACAGATGAGGAGGACGATACATCATTCAGAGTGATCAGACTGATGCATTGCGTGACAAACTTGGCCGTCTTTGTCTTCTCTTCCGGCTCTGGGCTCTGGAGTATCGGTACGTCTACCACTTGGGATGCTCTAAGCTTCAACTCGCCGCCAGAAATAGGCAGGATTGTTGGAACTCAATGTGTGTCTGGCTGCTTCTACTGGAATGTGGACAGCATGAACCAGTTGATCAAACTCGACATCACAAGGATGCAGTTCTCCACGTTTGATCTCCCACCTGATGGCCGTTGGAATTTTGTCATTGTGGATGCAGGGGAAGGTAGGCTTGGGATGTTTAGCCACATATATCGCAGCGGCGGCGCGTCGGTGGAATATTCCACCATTATGCAAAATGAGAATAAGAGGGCTGATAGGTGGCGGATGGAGAGTACAGTTCCACTGCACCCTGGTTTTAACTTTTTCATCCATAGTGCATCTGAACGATACATTTTCATGGTAGGAGCACTGAAAATCGTCGATAAATCTGCAGCGGCATGTTTCTCACTTGAGATTACAACTTTAAAGATTGAGTGGGTCTGTAGAATAAAGAATCCGAACTGTTATGTGTATGCATATGTTGGGTACCCGCCATTCATGTCGCCCACAAGAATATGAAAGTGGTAAGTACTTTGTTGCCATTGGCGTTAAGCGGAATGTTGAGATAGTATCAAGATGCAGCACAATATGTATGCATGTACTGTCTTTGCTTTGTTTTTCTATTATTCTAAAACATGGATTATGGGTGCATTCAGGTCTTCGATATCCTTTTGGTCCCTCCTATGCAACATTTGTGATTTTGATAGTGTTCTCATGTTTGACTTCTAGGCCGTTCGATGTTCGTATTTGCATGATTTCCAGCATTTAATTAATCTCATTTGTCTAGTGGTTCAAAAAGTAGTCGCGGCCAGGCATTTATAAACTATTTTCTGTGTTTGTTAAATAGTGTTTGTAAATGGATAGTTTAAATAAAGTGTGTAAATGGAGCATTGCGCTGCTGAAATCCATCTGCATCTATCATATGGAACTGTCCACGATATTTAACAAATCAGTAAATCAAAATTTTATTTTACAGGACTAATTTATCTTGAAGCTGTTGCTTGCTATATAGTGTGAAACATGAAGGCTAACATGCTGGCTTCTTAGAATTCCAAGCAAGTTAAAATACAATATAGGATGTGAATTCATAGGTGATCACCCTTTGTTTTCTTATTCTTTGGTCGTTAAACTGTAAAAATATGTGCTTATTGCAGCAACTGATTTACCACTGGGATGAGAAAATGTCCAACTTATTATCTTGTCATATTTCCCGAAGGAGTGGTCTTTGTTTTAATGGGCTTCCGGCAATTTCTCATGCATATTAGCCTCAGCTACGATATTTTTCATTTTCTCACTCAAGTTACTTTCGCGATTAAAAAATCATTTAATTTTATAACAGAGAATTCATCCCTATATGCTGGAATAGAACATATATTCTCGAGAATTGGTTTCCTTGGGATAACAAATAGGTCTGAACTAGTTGTGCCATAAGATTTGTTCAATCCCATTATTTAAGTTACCTTTTCATGATCGTGATTAGATTTATCTTTGTGTTCCAATATTCGAATCAATTGAATAATATGAGTCAGTTGAGCTACAGAAAAAGAGGATGATAGTATCTTTGCTATGTTTCTGCTTCTGCTGGGGTGATTTCAAAGTTCTGCATCAAGGATTAAATTTGCGCCCAAGGTCATGGCTTCTTCAGTGCAGTGCCACTCTGCTAGCGTGGATCAAGTTGATGATGCAGGTTTTTTTTTTTTTTTGGCGAGGGATGATGCAGGGTTCTGTGTTGCACTCCCATATAATAGTTGGTGTTTCTCGTTATCCTACTGTCTACGGACGTTGTCAGCATGACTTGTTATCATCCGGCCTGATCTTGTTATAGAACTTACTTCGGCTACAAATTTCAAGGGTATTAAGTGATGGCTGCCGCTTTTTATGTCTCGATCTAGCGGGGTTTTGATGTTCTTTAAAAAAAGGTTATATGATTCTGGGATTTTGCAATGCTGCCTACTAGGACCTCCGAGCTGTCTCGAGACATTTTTTTTTCGTCAAAATGTCACAACTCACAAGGATCAGATCAGCACACACCAATGTTTAGATCACCCTTTATTTCTTCCCTTTTTGAGTACGCGTATCAAAACTTTCGACGTCGTCTCATTTCGTCCAGTCAGGATAGCCGCAATCGCTGCATCCGCAGGACGCGAACTGAAGCTCGCAGCCAGACCAGTCGCAGGCCTTGTAGTAGCAGCACGTCTTGAGGCAGGACTCCGGGTTGCTGTTCCTGCGGCAGCACTTGCAGCTCCCACACATCAGGTTCCTCGTCGAGTTCACCACAACGCCCGTTGGCGCTGCCGCCGCCGCCGGGGCAAGCGACTCCGGCATGGACTCCAGCAGCACGTACACGATCGGCCTCCGCGCCTTGAGGCGCCTGATGGTGGAGGAGGGTGGTCGAGATGAAGGCCAGGAGAGCCATGGCGAGAAGATCACGGCTGCTGCGGCCATGTCTTTCTTCGCGCTCGTTTTAGTTTGGAGATGGATAGGATGCTTTCGCCTGAAAAAGAGATGGTGCGACAGAGCAGCTCATGGCCTCCGTATGTATGTAAGATGGGGAATGTAGCTAGTAGAATTCACTGTGCCCTAGAATTCCAGGACGGTTTTCATTACTCTCCTCTAATTAACGCCTATTATTTTCGAGGAAGCAGCTATCTAATTTTAACAATACTAAAGAAACTTACTCATTCTTTGGCAGCTTCCACTATTGTTTTGCGTTCTTCTCAAGCAGAGAAGTGCCTAAAAGTCGACTCCAAGTAATAAAAGATGCAATAACTTGTTCAGTAATTTTCACATATAATTTCAATAGTATCATGAAATGTTGAAAAATAAAAAAAAATATATGTTCAAAGTATTGCATTTTAAAATATTCATAATATAATAATAAGATATATTCACGTGGCACCTTGTTTTGTTGCATTAATACGAAAGCATATGATGGTTCTAGCAATTCAAAATAAAGTCAAAGATTGAGAACAAATATAGTTTAAAATTAGGAATCCAACTTAATCTTGCGCGAACCATGCACCCTAGTATATTCTGTCACTTGAAATTCGTTAGGAGTTCCGAGAGTTCCGGAAGGAGAATGATCTGAAGAGTTTGTAAGTAATGCCGGTACGCTGGGTAACAGAGCACTTTCTGAGTACTCATATTATAATTCCCAACTATATATAGCCGCAGGTAAATTCATGACATGCAAAAAAAAAAAATCCCAATGGGACGTAACAGATCGATCATATGCGTCCTTTGGGCCGGCTGGTTAGTTAGTTGGCGCCGCCGCATCCGCCGCAGCCGCATTTCTGCTGCACGAGGGTGCACCTGCCGGCGGGGTTGCAGTTGAAGGTGGAGCAGCAGCCGGTGATCTGGCACTGGGCAGGGTTCGACCTCGAGCAGCACCGGCACTGCAGGCAAACAGGCGCCGCCATCGTCCCCACGGCGCCGCCGCCGCCGGGCATCGCCACCATCACGCGATCCGCCGGCGACACCGGCACCATGTCCGCCGCCGCCGTCTCCTCCGTTGCCGAACCTGATAGTGCAAATTTCCATGCGTCGGATTAGTATGCTTTGTTATACGATTGAAACGGCGGTATGTTATTTAGTCATGTGCGGATTATATTTGTACCTCGAGCTTGTGTGCTGGCCAAAAGGAGGAGGGCGGCGACGAGAGCGGCCATTTTCATCACGCTCGGCGCCATGGTCTGGTTCGACGAGAAGAGGATGTGGGAAATGTTCTGGAGAGATCGGGGATGGCTTCTTGCGATTTGCTTTCTCAGGTCACGCACAGTCGTGTATATATACATACACACGAACATCTATTTGCATTGAATTTACTGTCTGTTTCACTTCTACTGGAATGGGAACCAATCGAAACAGACACTGGCTAACGAACCGCTCTGTTACTTGGCGTAATTATCTGTTTCTTTGGGGTGCATTTATCCATTGATTTAAGTTAATTTCGTGTGTGTTTTAATCTATTTATTTCGTTATTTTTTTCGAGACAATATTTCGTGCTTTTCCTAGAGATATAATTAAGGGATGAAAGGTTGCAAGTTGTTGCTCTTTTTTTTTTTTTGCGGGAATGCAAGTTGTTGCTAAACAAGTCAATGCCCAACGCACCAGTACAACAACTGGAATGCTCAGGTTGCAAGTTGTTGCTCTTTTTTTTTTTGCGGGAATGCAAGTTGTTGCTAAACAAGTCAATGCCCAACGCACCAGTACAACAACTGGAATGCTCTTTTTTTTTTTTTTGAGCATCCGACCCCATGATGCATAGGCCAAAAGGCTTTTCATACTGGGCCTCTATAAGCCCATGGGTGTACTAGGCCGAGGCTTTTTCAGTTGGGCCTCTATGGGTTTCTCTTTTCAACTGACCGAGGCCTCTTCCACTGGACTCGCAGCCTCACCGGCCTAGTAGGCCCAACGGAGAGGCCAACGCCTCAAGGGCTTAAGCTCACGAGTGAGACATGGCGGAACCTATGTGCACATTTTTCAATGTAAAAAAAGGGGGCACCCTCACCCTCTGTCCCTCTCACCCTGTATATATAGAAAGACTCTGCGGCCAGAGTAGGAAGAGCAGGAACGTGAAGCTCGCGTCGAGAGACGGGAGCACGTGGTCATCCGCGTCGCCAAGTTGTAACACAGATCACGGCACGTGGGCTGTACCGCGGCAACGCACCACAGCTCTGTCAGCGGCCACGTACTGTGTAGGCTTGCCTAGCTAAATAATCAATGGAATCCGCGTATCCACATATCATGCACGGCGAGATGGAAGGGAGTGGAAATGGCCATCTCCGGCACGCAAACGCACGAGGTGGGGCTCGCAGACCGTTGAGACGCACGTCGTCACGTCCGTGGCTGATGGATGGCTCCATGCAGGCGTGCCATTCGGCCGAGAGCGAACCTGGACTTGTCGCGGCTGGGTCTGTGTGTTCGATTCAATTTCCTTTTTTTTTTCTTTCTTCCCAGAAGCGATCGGTGAATCTCTGTGAGTCAAACCGACCAAAGATACTGTGATGTCGACGCACACTAGAAGTTTAGTCGAGCCGACCAATTAAAGAAAACCTCAAACTAGACCTGTTGGCGCGGAAAAGATCCCTGTTTTCGTCAGGTTCTGCGCCAATTTTCAACTTCGGCGGTCCGGGTGCGAATTGGCATTGGTCCTCCCAGTCTCGGCTTTTCCAATGTTTTATTTTTCTCCTCCCAAAGACTTTACTGGTCTGGACTGGACTGGACTGAAGAAGCGAATAAGAGAACACACAAGGCGTGAGCGTGACTTGCTCTCCGTGCACATGGCTCTGCTGCTCGAACACGATGCTGGCCGGCCGCCGGCAAGTCGTTCATCATCCGCCATTGGGGAACCAGCCGAGCTCTTAGATCGACTACTGTAGTACCGCCATAAATGAAGCATCGTGACGGCGTGAGCGGACTGTTCAGTTCACCGGGCCGCTCCTGCTTCTCATCATCATCATCGACACCGATCCGTCGATGGATCGATCGTCGTCAGGGCACTGTGGAGCTCGTGATGAGGTAGGAGGAGCTAGCGACCACGTGTAATTAACTACCAACGGCAATAACTGTTAGTTGTCGATCGATCGTCAGAGGCCCACGCCGAAAATACAAAACGCAGAACCGGGTTCGCTTCAGATATTGGTCTAGAGTAGTACTCCGTAGTAAATTTTACTCCTACTCGCGAATCCGAACACACAAACGTGGCCTGCTGGGGCGCGGGAATCAAATTAAACTGGATTACTCCCTCTGTTCCAAAATAGATGTCGCTTTTGACTTTTTTGACTGCTCGTCTTATTCAAATTTTTTGCGCAAATCTTATTTATCTTTTTACAATTTGTTTTATCATTGAATATATTTTAATCGTGACATATTTGTTTTTATATTTAAATAATTTTTTTGAATAAGACGAAAGGTCAAAAATGATGTTCAATGATAACTATTTTGAGACGGAGGGAGTAGTCAGTTTAGTTCATCCTCCTTGAGCTTCGAGTGGTAATGGAAGACGCGAGACAGCGCGCGCAAGAGCTGCGCTTACCAACATGCCATGCCGCAGCCTGCAGGAAGCCGCCAACGTTGTGGGCCAGATCCAGTGGCCATTTCTGGGCCCCACGCCGGCTCCAATCAGAGCGAGGGAAGCAGGTTCCCGCCTGTCAAATTGTGTTAAACTCGATCTACGCCTATTATGAGGATACTCCTATGTAGATTGATTTTACTTGTGTGAAACTTTTTCTGTGGTTGTGGTAAGTGCATTGGGCAGGCCAGCTCCCAGGTATCCGTTGGCTGCTGGGGCGGCCTCGACCTCTGCAGACTGCATTGCATGATGAGTGTAGTACTGCTCTTGTATTCTCTGCATCATCAGTGTGTGCCCATACTTTCGAGTCGACACCAAATTTCTTCTATGTGATCTCGTTTTTTTCGAACAATGTCTGTGATCTCGTTTTTTAAAAAAGGTTTTGTAATCTCACATTTTCAGACAGCTTCTCATCTGAACCTAGGCGATATAGGAGTACACATTCATTTGTGGCTTTGTGTGCTTAACGGGCATGCACAGCACAACCATTAGCGAGGAGCAGTGGTTGCTAATCACTCGGTTAAGAAGAGAACAACAGAGCACGGACACTCGTGCTTGTACTCGTTCCGTCGACATGGACAAAAATTGAGCGCCTCGGTCTCGGCGTCCCGAAAGCGAAAGGATGAAGGCTCGAGGAATGATGGCTCGTGAGGTTTTGTTCGTGCAGACATGGCGCGTGAGTATGCGTGCATGCCATCATCGTGCGCCGCACCAAAGACATGAGCATGTCCTTTTGATAAAGAAAGAAAGAATGGGATCTCACTCATTCACAGCTGGAGCCTCCGCTCTCCTGCCTCCTCCTGGGGAACTGTTCCTGATGGCGTATTAGCGAAAATTGACACGAACATGTTTATTAACATATCCCCAATAGGCCATTAGCGCTGGATGACACTACTTCTACTCGATCCTTGGTACTCGTGTAATGTGCTGTTTTTTTGGAAGGAACTGAGATTCCCTTGCAGCACAGTCCCTTTGCCCTAGTATGACCAAAAATTTAGCCGTATCTACTCGTACTATAACGTGATAATTAATCAAAGACTAGTGATCAGAGTTCAGTAATTCCCTCGGTCCAGTGGAGCCGACTCAATTCCATGGCAATTGGCAATGCCAATGGGCCAATCTCCCATTCTGGCTCAACGACGGTACTACAGGTATAGCTACAGCAATACAGGTGCTCCTACGTAGTCCTAGGAGTATAAACCTTGTGTTCACTTGCTGTTGTCTTCTCCATAAAGCCCCGCTGTACGGTGCCAGCTGGAAACAAGCAGACGCCGCAGAGTCACGCCTTTACTGCGTACATTAAGACGCGATTTATTGGGTCTACAAGTACACGTAGATAATTGTACTCCCTCTGTCCCAAAATAGATGTCGCTGTTGACTTTTTTGACTGCTCGTCTTATTCAAATTTTTTCGCAAATCTTATTTATCTTTTTACAATTTGTTTTATCATTGAATATATTTTAATCGTGACATATTTGTTTTTATATTTAAATAATTTTTTTGAATAAGACGAAAGGTCAAAAATGATGTTCAATGATAACTATTTTGAGACGGAGGGAGTAGTCAGTTTAGTTCATCCTCCTTGAGCTTCGAGTGGTAATGGAAGACGCGAGACAGCGCGCGCAAGAGCTGCGCTTACCAACATGCCATGCCGCAGCCTGCAGGAAGCCGCCAACGTTGTGGGCCAGATCCAGTGGCCATTTCTGGGCCCCACGCCGGCTCCAATCAATGCCTGCCTGGCCCGCACCCGTTTGCTACCCTGGCCCAACAATCATCCTCCGTGTTCTTGGCTGCCTGAGCGTCACTTCGAGAGACGATAGGATCGGCGTCCCGGCGACAAACTTAGGAATGGTTGCAAGGAGGACATCTTCAGATCTTGGAAAGTATGCAATGCCGACAGCGAGACAAATGTAGGAAACATATGTGATAAGTATATAACCAGTCAGTTCAGTCCCAGTGATATTGTAAAGAGGCACGAGTCAAATTAACAAGTACGTTTGAGTGTCATTTGAGCCATTTGCTCCGGTGCACGCATCGTGGTGCCGTCGGGCTGCGGAATTCGGAGGTTGGCACATGATCTCGGGTCCATCCCTTTGGAGTTTGGACAGTTCGTGCGGCTGCTGAACCTTCCTTTTCTTGTTCTACGCGACACGTACGTACATAAATACACTGGAACGGCCAAAGGCCGAGACGTGGCACTGTTCACGGGCACGTAGGAGACCGGAGACGGTAGGGCCCACGCACCTAAACTAACGTTGCAGGAGCGACAAAACGGCAGGCTCGACTGTTGACGTGTGAATCCTGATGGATGGATGTGCCGCCACCGGAACAAGTATAGTTGGGATAAAGGCGTAGGATCGAGATAGTATATCATAAAACACCTGCGTTTGGCATCTCACGGCACGCACACTGGCGAACGGACCAAAATTGCTGATCCATCCAACTCGTCTTGCATAAATTCTGGTAAGAGGATGATGTGCTTACACGAAAATTGGACCGTGTTTTCAAGCGGTTGTAATGCTGTATGATTTGTTTGTAGGCCGGTGTGTCTCAGTACAGAAGTGTTTGAGGTGGTTTGCTTGATATCCTAGGTTTCGATACGGGGGGCTGCTGGTTAGCATCAGCTAAAGCCTACAAGCAATAGGTCATTATGCAGGTTAATTAAGGTTACTCAGACATCGTGCCCAAAAGAGGAGCAAAACATGATGGCTTTTTTTGGAAAAAGAAGCGCAAATGCAATGATTTAGTTGTACATTTGGTGGAACATGACCACGCTTTCTTTCTCCTGGAGACCATAAAGACACAGGTTTAAAGAGTGGCTTGACACAGCCAGCAATTCTTAAGGAGACTACTACGGGGATTTATTATTTTTTGTCTTGATCAAGTCCTGAATATTGTATATTTGGGATGATGGGGTAAACAAAATTCAGGCTTTGGTCACTCTGTTTGACTAAAATTGAGGAGAGGCTACCTAACCAAGACAATTCAAGGGGAACATATGCTGTAATATTTGAAAGAACAATAATGCCTTCCAAGCAACAAGTCAACAAACTAGTGAGGTGTGTGACAAATTCCAAACAAAATACACGGTCGATCGATCATAGTAGTTGACAAGGCAGCTTACGTCGCGATTGTTGTCCAAAAAATTCACTTCGTTTTGATCTTGAATATTGTATAACTATATATATTACGTGATGCCATACCTAACGGTTTAAAATTTCTGCGTACGACCTTCTCAAGATGCAAAAGCTGTATACTTCTCGTCTTGGTACATAGCCGTCCTTACTCTAAAGCTTTAAGTAGTGTGGCACAAGAGAATCCGCACGCATTAGAAACTTTATTTTGCTTGGAATTGTCCAGAAAAGAAAACTAGTAATACCTCCAAATTTATATTGGACAACAGTGATAAGCTAATTTTGAACTAAGCGTGCTGTCCGGACGTCAAGAAAAAACATAAAGGAATTATAAAGAAGATCTAGCTACCTGTATAAAAATGCATGCATGCCAACCTACTGTAAATCTAAACTTTTTCATGTGGATGCATACCAAAATTGTCCATCAGGACCCAACAACCCCCAATCAGTAGCACATGGCTAATACTCAAAAGGGGATAGTATTTATTTCGACTGTAATTAGCAGGATCTCTCATAATGTGTTTATACATCAAAACGTGTACCTCAAAGTGGTCATTTCCGATGGCTCACGAAGCGGGAATATATATAATTTATATCACTGTGGCGGAAATTGTTTTCCATCAGTGGAATAATAATTAACAACAGGGGAACTCCAAGGACTAGCTTACTCACAACAGTACATTTTGTTTATTTCTAATTTACAACAACTTTATAGGGACTATTATTAATTACAGAGTTAGGCATTTGCTTATTGGATACTGGTAAGGATGCATCTTGGATTCTTGTTAGGTTAGGTATAGCTAGTTCAAACATGAGGCATGGCGTATGATGGGAATGGCTAATTAAAGGGACCTTGATTAAATTACCGAGGGAATTCTTTGAGCTCAATGATTGATGTCCAAAGCGTATCATTAGGGAAACTTGAGCCCAGAGGCATTACCTAAAAAGAAATCAAATCAAACAGTTTGTTCTCACATGAGATTGGGGTCCAGGCCGCGGTCCAAATTAATCAATTGCTCGGTGCACCCATGGGCTCTCCAGAACCCCATGCAGGACCTCCCGGCGCCATCTCTCAGTGGACTCGGGATGTCGGTAAAACGTAAGGAGCATCTACATTGGAAAAACTATTGGGTACCCATAGCACTGCTCAGCGCTATTAGCAGGCAGCTAATAATCCAATCAGAGGAACAGGCCAATGCTTGGAGCTGTGAGCCAGCCGTAAACCCCTGTTACCTAGTGTGTGTGGTAGCGCTAGTACTGCTGCCACTTGTGCAATGGTTAACTTCACCCTAGCTCGGGTAAGTTGGTTAGGTTGCTTGCTCTCCCTACTGCTGATTAGACCAATTTAGTCAATTGATTAATCCCAAAGCGTCCAGGCTTTGGGCGTTAGGCTAGCCTGGCCATTGGGTCTTATTGTTTGTTAATTCTGCAGCCTAATCAGGTTGGCATCTTGTACGGGGCGTCACTTGGATGGCTTCATCGGCCGATAGCATGCAGTGGAATGCCTGGCTCCCCTGATTATTTGCCGGTCAGAAGAAGGTTCTTGCGTCACACAAGGGATCGGTTGAGGATTCTGAGCATGTGTATTGAACATTGGCATGGTGACATGGCTAGAGCTACCTTGTGAGCCTCGTGCTTTTTTTTTCCTCTTTTCTTTTGGTCACATTTCTTATGGTCCATTTCAAAAAAGAACTACTAATCCTTAACTTTTCGAGGAATCCTTCATCAGTGGTTGTGAATGACTGACTTTTTCAATCCTTTCGACCTTGGTTCACAAAATGGTACAGCCGAAGCAACTGTGAATTACGGACTGATTTTTCTTTCTCGTTTTCTTTTTCTTTAAAAAATTTTTTTTTTTTTTTTTAAAAAAAACCCCCCCCCCCCCCCCCCACCACCATCAACCCAGCCCCCTAAAATAGAGGTTGGGAACCCAGGTTCGAGTTAGCCGAACAACATCATACATTATTATCTACCAAAGAGAGTTTTTTTAACAATTCGTAACAACATGTCCAACTTACAAGTATAGCTGATAGGTATGTTGAACTAGTTCTCTTTCTCCCCCACTAATATATAGTGCTAGGCGAAAAAAGGAGGTCGATCTTCTAGTGTTGAATCCACAGATTCTATTCCCCCTGACACATGTTCCTCCAAGCCAAAGGGGAAGAGGGTTCGCCGTAGTTGCACTATTTATCTTTCTCCTCCACCCCTTTGCCCCTCTGTACATTTTCAACGACTTGCTTTCCGCTGACTTCACGCAGAAATTTGTCAATCTAGTCCAAGAGCTGTTGATTCAAACCCCAGACTCCTCATTCATTAAATTTCAATGATAAGTGGTTGATTTCCTATCCCCATTCACAGTATATGGAATGTGATTTTTGTTCAAAGATTTTCCAACTACATGTTTACTTTTGTGTTTGGATTGTTGTCTTGCTGCTCTACCAAAGTTTTAGCATCTATAGCATTCACCGGCACCATGTTTCAACGTGACAACCGTACATAATGTACGGGCTTGCTAAAGATGATGAAGAATTAAAGATGACAAGGTTCGTGTTTGCATTGTATTATTTTTTTTCTAAGTTCCCGGATATAAACTACAGTTCTAGATTAATGCAATCCAACCCTTACCTGAACAAAAAGGGAAAAAAACAAATGCATATATACCATAGAAAAGAAATTGGATTTTGAGTAACACAGCGAAATTAAGTAACATGTCTATTGTATATTGACTACGAATCAAAAGGTTGTGCTGAGGTGGTTGTTAATTTATCTAGAATGGTGTACCATAGAACATATATTAGAAAATAAGTATGTCCAGTCCACTGCATTGCGCTGGCCTTCCCTGATCTTCAGCACAGCTAGCATAAAACCATCAGGATGGGCTGGAGTTGTACGTACTCCAACACACACAGCAGGAAATTAATGATTGGAAAGCCTCAAGTTTTTGTCCACGACATGCAGGCTTAATCTACTTCTTTATTGTGCTGTATGTATATAGGAGCTGTAACGCTGTGTACTCCTACATCAAATTAATCAGCACCAGCCTGTTCGGACTGCAAGTGATTCATATGAATTTCACAAGAAATTGTAACAAGAGATTTCAAAAATCCCAGCCAAATTAAAATTCCCCCGCTCCAAGCAGGGACCACAAAAGCCCCAAACATTGCAAGTCTGTAACAGCGTACACGTGAGCTCGAACAGAACGAAAGAGATGACACGCGCTCGGAACATCATCCTCGTAGTTCCTGTTATTACTCACTCACTCACTTTCGTGCGCTGTGATACACGCTTCCTTGCCTTTGGCTTTACCTGTCACATGTGAAGAACCTTGGCGAGTTTTTTGCTGTAACAAATCGCAGGAACGGGCCAAAAAAGATGAACTGGCCTTTTCCCAGAAATCTGTTCCGGTACGGACAAAATCTGTTCCATCTTTGACGCCCGGAGAGAAACTGACGAGCAGGGACGCGCCATCGGAGGACCAGATGCGACGCGAGGAAGGCGAAGGAGGCAGCAACGTCAAAACGGACGCTGATCAGTTTGTGTTTTTTGTTGCCTTGCGCCCGGTTGCACGTACCGCGCGCGACCCTGGACCTGGTGACGGGGAAATGGCCCGGGGACGAACAACTTCGCGTACAAGGTATCACCTGTGACATGGAAAGATAAGTATGGATTTGCTTCGCGTACGACTCTATTTGTATAATACTACCGGATCACGTCATTTCACGGGTTATTTGTGTGTGAGCAACTAGTAGATAATCAAGTGATCTATGTCATTCTCGAACTTTCAATAACATCTCTCGAACCATGAATAATATGTTCCTTAATTTTGCGATATTTTGCTTGATTTTTCTGCCCGTTTGGTAACCATTTTGCAACCCTGTTGACAGATTCCGTGCAGCTGTTCTGTTACGTCTCACACATGAAACGCCAAAAACAACGGGGCACGGCCAACAGGAATTGACATCCCATGACACCTCAATAATACACCATTTGCTCGGGTGGCTCATGCTGCATGTGGGGCCAGTTGGGCGCTTGGCAATTGGACAAAACTGCCCCTGGCCAAGAACTACTCGTACTGAATAATCCTCCCTGTTTTGTTCTTTCATTTGGTTGCAATGTGTAGTCTAGTTGTTTGCCACATTTAACTAATTTTAATGCAAAAAATGGGATGTTTTAAATTGAATCATGGATACAAACACACCTTAACATTACAATCACACATGAAAAAAAAACAACAACAATATGTTTTCTTGTTTTACAGAGGGTCCATGAACACCAGTTAATTAACTCATAGCACTTTGGATATCCTGAAGATATTAGTAATTATTTACTTTCTTTGAGAGGGACTCAATATTATATTTAATTAACTTGTAAGCCATGAAATGTAGATAATGAAACATGTACAACAAGTGGTTCAACTTGTAGGCTGGTATGGGATCCATCACTGTGGGTCGCAGGTTGCTTTAACACTCGGCTCAAGGCCCCAAACTAGTACTAGTCGGTAACTTTGGGGACAAATTCACAGATATGAAAATGACATGTACTACACTTTAGATGATACGATTGTAACCGTATGCTAAAAGATATACCAAGTTGTATGATGTCTTCTGTAATTATGATGTTTATAATCTATTGCTAATCGTGTAAGTTAAACATCCTGCAACACACATTATTATTATTTGGATGAAAGCCCTGATCGCAGGGGATTTTGCTAATCTTTAGATACAAATTGAGAGCCCAAAGCCGGACAAACGTATTATTGCCTTTGCTTTCATGTCACTATCAAAAATAAAGAATTGAATTATTTATATTAATTAATTCTTGACTTGTTGTTTTTATTGTGCAGAGACAACACCACCATTCTAGAACAACACGCTTATGATTGAAATAGGCTATTCCCACAACCTGCTACTAATAACACGAATCAAGGGTCAAGACAACCGTGGACCACGGTATAGATATCAAATTGACATGATCCCAAATCCCATGGTAAGATGATCTGCCATATGCAACTGCCATTTTAATGACGTGTGGGAGGGGATCACAATGGAGGAAATCATGTGGGGTGCGCTTATATGAACCAATTAGAAATGCTATTATCTTTGAAATAAATTGTGCCGAAAACTTTTAGATGAACATAGGAACTTCCACTGTTTTTTTCCAGAATATTTTTAGTGAGCAGGAGTTGTGTGTTATGTGTGTTACAAGAAAAAGCATCAAAACATGGTTGTTTTTCTTGCACAAATATTGCATATAAGTCACCATTTCATCATATAAGAAATATTGTTTACAAGATATAGTAAAAAATCAATTTGGTCATGCATGCTTGTATTTGGATGTAAACACCAATCCGAATTGCACAAAGTTATATATATATATATATATATACATATTTGTATTTATATTCGATGACTTGTTCCACATTCCATGCAACAATATGACTTGTTACTAGCTTATTGCAAACTAGTGGTATATGGTAGTGTGCCAGGATCACATTGAAAAATTGAGAAAAAAAAAGAATCCAAACATTATGTGCAATATATAACACTCACACAATATATCCATAAGTTGTTTGATAGAGTAATGGTTGACATAAAACTTCACCTTACACACTTATTTTTGGTGGTAAATACGATAATAAAATAAATCACCAATCATAATTTGTTGGAAAATGAAACAAAGTCTCATGCCACCATTCTTTTGATGTTTCATCATTGGGTTAGAAAAGGAAAATAATGCCTTTTGTATATTTTGATCCAATCCATGTCGGACAACTTTTGTATATTCCTTTTTGTACCTATTCGATGACTTGATTTATGAGTCTACGCAATTGACGTGTCTATATCGCTAATTTATCGTATGCCCAAAACTGACAAATTACTTATCTCAGAAATCCAAACGGTAGCGTGACAAGGTCATATGGACAAAATAGAGCAAACAAACAAGCCAATCCGAGTATCGTGCGCGTAAGCGGTAGCAGTGCATTACCGAACTCGTATTTTGTCCGATTGAATAACGCATAACGCTTGAAACTAACCTCTGATTTGTCCAACGGGGTAACGCATAACGTTCAAAACGGAAATTGCATTAACAATGCATTACCGAACCCGTAATTTGTCCGATTGAATAACGCATAGCGCTCAAAAACTAGCCCATGATTTGTTCGTTAATAGAGTAATGCATAACGTCCAAAACGGAAATTTTGGCACACAACTAGAATTCAGCTTAGAAGCTATTTTTCTCAGTAATCGCCAGTTAGAAACCAACCGTGCATTGCTGGAAATGAAAGAAACACCCCTGGAACCAATGTTCTTTCCCATTTTCTCACCAAGTCAGCAAAGGGCAGTACTGTCATTCCATCACGGGAATAACAACCTACAACAAAAATCTGATCAAAGCAAAACCATTTTCGTCGCCTCTTCAGTGTTCACATTTCTCAGCCCCGGGTTCCTTTTTCCCTATTTCTGCCTGTGTTTCAAATCCGCCCCTGCGTCCCTTAAAACCTCCCCCTCCTTGTTCTCCTCCCCTCCACCTTCGCCTCCACCTCACCCCCACCTCGCCGCCGCCGCCGCGCCGGCGCCCGCCTCCCTTCGATGGCAAAGCTCCCGCCTATTCCCTCACTGCTCGCCGCGCTCCCCCTCCTGTGCCTCCTGCTGCTCGCCGCGCCGCCGCCCGCGCTCTGCCGCGCCGCTCCAGGCAACGCCGGCAACGGCAGCACGATACACAAGCTCCTGACCGATCACGGCCTCCCCGGCGGCCTGCTCCCGCGCGGCGTGCAGTCGTACACCATGGACGAGGCGAGCGGGCTGCTCGAGGCCCGGCTGTCGGCGCCGTGCTACGCCACGTACGACAACGGCAACCCGGCCTACTTCGACACCGTGGTGCGCGGCAACCTCAGCGTCGGCGCGCTCCGCGGCGTGGAGGGGCTCGCGCAGGAGGAGCTCTTCGTGTGGCTCCCCGTCAAGGGCATCGTCGTCGACGACCACCAGCCCGGGGTCATCCTGTTCGACATCGGGTACGCGCACAAGAGCCTCTCCAAGTCCCTCTTCGAGGACCCGCCGGTCTGCAAGCCGTCGGCCGCCGGCGGGATGGGCGCCGCCGAGGCTGCCCGATGGAA